>PVKU01006755.1:0-98212 GCA_004027475.1 Anoura caudifer
TAGTGAGGGGTGGAGCCTTAGGTGTTCCTCAGGGTGGGACAGCCCAGTCGCTGGGTAGTGATGCTGTATGTGGGGGCGGGGTCTGAGAGGAGACAATGGCGCTTGCTTTGCTCACTCTTGAATTCCACTCCCTTCCACCGCTTCCCCTTTGCCTGGATTATCTGCGCGTGAATGTGGGACCACCCGGTCAGCCAGCTGCCTTGTGCGGCCTCACTGGGTCTGCACAGTTGCTGCCCCATGCCCAGGGTCTGCTAGTCGCCGCCTGTGCACCTGGGGGCTGCCAGCCACTGCTGCCTGCGTGCTGGTCCGCACCTCCGCTTTTTCCTGCCGTGACTCTGCCCCTCTTACCAGTCTGGATGAATCGTTGTTGGACTTCCAAACAGTTCGATTTTCTGAGTTCTGGTTGTTTTCTTGTTTCTAAATCTTTGTTGTCCTTAATTTTGGTTGTGATAGGAGGCATAGTGTGTCTGCTTACACCTCCATCTTGGCCGGAAGTCGTGCTTTTCATTACTTGAAATACTTCTGGCCATTCCCTTCTGGCTTGTAGTGTTTCTGTTGAGAAATCAGCTGATAGCCTTATCAGAGCTCCCCTGTATGTTACTGTTTCTCCCTTGCTCACTTTAATATTCTCTCTTTGTCTTTAATTTGCCATTTTATGATGTGTCTTGCAGTGGGCCTCTTTGGGTTCATCTTGATTGGGACCCTGTGTAATTCCTGGAATTGCATGACTTTTTTTGTCATCAGGTTACAGGAGTTTTCTATTATTATTTTTTCAAACAGATTTTCTGTCTCTTACTCCTCTTCTCCTTTTGTTTTATCCCTGTGACATGAATATTATTACATTTCACATTGTCCTGCAGCTTCCTTAAACCCTCTTTATTCTTTGAGTCTTTTTTTCATTTCATTGTTCTATCTGGGAGTTTTTTCCTAACTTGTCCTCCAGCTCACTGATTCAGTCCTCTGCTTTATCCAGCCTGCTTTTAATTCCTTACAGTGTATTCTTCATTTCAGATATTGTACTCTTCATTTCCTCCTGGCTTTCATTGGTAATTTCTATGTTTTTTTTATGCTGATGTAGTTCCTAGTAGCTTCCATAGAGTTCCTTGTTCTCACTGAGCTCCTTGAGAATCCTTATAACCACTATTTTGAACTCGGTGTCTGATAGATTGCTTGCCTTAATTTCCTTTAGCACTCATTCTGGGGATTCCTCTTCTCTTTTCTTTCTTTCTTTCTTTCTTTCTTTCTTTCTTTCTTTCTTTCTTTTTTGTTTGTTTTTTTTTCTTTTTTTAAATTTATTTTAATTGTTGTTCTTGTACAGTTTTCTGTCTTTGGCTCCCATTCATTCCCACCACCCCAGCCATCCACACCCCCTCCCATTTCCACCTCCACTAGTTTTTGTCCATGTGTCCTTTATACTTGTTGCTCCAAACCCTTCCCCTTTCCCCCTGGAATTCCCTCCCCTCTCCCCTCTGGTGACTCTCAACCCCTTCTCAATTTCAGTGTCTTTGGTTATATTGTGCTTGTTTGTTTTTTTTGATTAGGTTCCTGTTAAAAGTGAGATCATATGGTATTTGTCTTTCACTGTCTGGCTTATTTAGCTTAGCATAATGCTTTCCAGTTCCATCTATGCTGTTGCGAAGGGTAAGAGCTCCTTCTTTCTTTCTGCTGCATAGAATTCCATTGTGTAAATGTACCAAAGTTTCTTAATCCATTCATTTACTGATGGGCACCTAGGTTGCTTCCAACATTTGGCTATTGTAAATTGTGCTGCTATGAACATTGGGGTGCATAGATTCTTTTGGATTGGTGTTTCAGGGTTCTTAGGATATAATCCTAGCAGTGGAATTGCTGGGTCAAAAGCAGATAGATCCATTTTTAGTTTTCTGAGAAAATTCCATACTACTTTCCATAGTGGTTGTACTAGTCTGCAATTCCACCAACAGTGCACTAGGGTCCCCTTTTCTCCACAACCTCTCCAACACTTGTTGTTTGTTGCTTTATTTATGATGGCCATTTTGACATGTGTGAAGTGGTATCTCATTGTGGTTTTAATTTGCATCTCTCTGATAGCAAGCGATATTGTGCATCTTTTCATGTGTCTCTGGATCCTCTGTATGTCCTCCTTGGAGAAGTGTCTGTTCAAGTCCTTTGCCCATTTTTTAATTGGATTGCTTGTCTTCTTAGAGTGGAGTCTTGTGAGTTCTTTATACATTTTGGATATTAAACCCTTGTCTGAGGTATCATTGGCGAATATGTTTTCCCATACAGTTGGTTCTCTTTTTATTTTAATACTGTTTTCTTTAGCCGTGCAGAAGCTTTTTATTTTGATGAGATCCCATTTATTTATTCTTCTTTTACGTCTTTTGCTTTAGAGGACATATCAGTAAAAATGTTGCTGTGTGAAATGTCTGAGATTTTCCTGCCTATGTTCTCCTCTAGGACTTTAAAGGTGTCACGGCTTATATTTAAATCTTTTATCCACCTTGAGTTTATTTTTGTGTATGGTGTAAGCTGGTGCTCGAGTTTCATTTTTTTGCATGTAGCTGTCCAGTTCTCCCAACACCACTTGTTGAGAGGCTACTTTTACTCCATTTTATGTTGCTGCCTCCTTTGTTGAGTATTAATTGACCATAGAGACTTGGGTTTATTTCTGGGCTCTTTGTTCTAGTCCACTGGTTCATGTTCCTGTTTTTGTGCCAGTACCAGGCTGTTTTGATTACAGTGGCCTTGTAATACAGTTTGGTGTCAGGTATTGTGATCCCGCCTACTTTGCTCTTCTTTCTCAAAATTGCTGCCGCTATTCAAGGTCGTTTATGATTCCATATAAATTTTTGAAGTGTTTGTTCTATATCTGTGAAATATGCCATCGGTAATTTGATAGGTATTGCATTGAATCTGTAAATTCCTTTAGGTAGTATGGACATTTTAATGATGTTAATTCTTCCAATCCACGAACACGGTATACGTTTCCATTTGTTTGTGTCTTCCTTGATTTCTTTCTTCAGCGTTGTGTAGTTTTCTGAGTATAGATCTTTTACTTCCTTGGTTAGGTTTATTCCTAGGTATTTTATTTTTCTTTTTGCTATATCAATGGGATTTTTTTCCTTGACTTCTGCTTCTGCTCTTTTGTTGTTGGTATACAAAAATGCCTTTGATTTCTAGATATTAACTTTGTATCCTACTGTTTGCCCAAATTCATTTATTAGGTCGAGCAGCTTTTTGGCCGAGTCTATAGGATTTTCTATGTACACTACCATGTCATCTGCAAACAATGATAGCTTTGTTTCCTCCTTTCCAATTTGGATGCTTTTTATTTCCTTTTCTTGTGTAATTGCTGTGGCTAAGACTTCCAATACAATATTGAATAGAAGTGGTGAAAGTGGACAACCTTGTCTTGTTCCTGATCTTAGTGGAAAAGATTTTAGTTTTTGCCCGTTGAATATGATGTTGGCTGTAGGTCTCTCATATATGGCCTTGATTATGTTGAGGAATGCTCCTTCTATTCCCACTTTGCTGAGTGTTTTTATCATAAATGGGTGCTGTACCTTATCAAATGCTTTTTCCGAATCTATTGATATGATCATGTGATTTTTGTCTTTGCTTTTGTTTATGTGATGTATTACATTTACTGATTTGTGAATGTTGAACCAACTTTGCATCCCTGGGATGAATCCCACTTGGTCATGGTGTATGGTCTTTTTAATGTATTGTTGGATGCGGTTTGCCAATATTTTGTTGAGAATTTTAGCATCTATGTTCATCAGCGATATTGGCCTAAAGTTTTCTTTCTTTGTTGTTTCTTTATGTGGTTTGGGGATTAGGATGATGCTGGCTTCATGAAAAGAGTTTGGGAGTTTTCCATCTTCTTGGATTTTTTCGAATAGCCTATGAATGATAGGAGTTAGCTTTTCCTTAAATGCTTTGTAAAATTCTCCTGTGAAACCATCTGGTCCCAGGCTTTTGTATGTTGGGAGTTTTTTTTTTTATTACAGTTTCTTTTTCATCTGCTGTTATTGGTCTGTTCAGGCTTTCTGCTTCTTCCTCATTGAGATTATATTTTTCTAAGAACTTGTCCATTTCACCTAGGTTTTCAAATTTCTTGGCATACAGTTCTTCATAGTAATTTCTTACAATCCTTTGTATTTCTGTGGTGTCAGTTGTAATCTCTACTCTTTCATTTCTGATTGTGTTTGTTTGGGTCCTCTCTCTTTTTTTCTTGATGAGCCTGCTTAAAGGCTTGTCAGTTTTGTTTATCTTTTCAAAGAACCAGCTCCTGGATTCATTGATCCTTAGAATTGTGCTTTTAGTCTCTATGTCATTTAATTCTGCTCTGATTTTGGTTATTTCCTTCCTCCTACTTGCTCTGGGCTGTCTTTGTTGTTGTTCCTCAGGTTCTTGTAGGTGTAGGGTTAAGTTGTTTGTTTGAAATGTTTCCATCTTTTTTAGGTAGGCCTGTATCGCTATGAACTTCCCTCTGAGGACTGCCTTTGCTGTGTCCCATAAGTTTTGGGTCATTGTGAGTTCATTTTCATTTGTTTCCAGAAACTTTTTGATTTCTTCCCCAATTTCATTCTTGACCCATTCATTGTTTAATAACATGCTATTCAATCTCCATGATTTTGAGTGTTTTGGGTTTTTCCCCTTGGGGTTGGTTTCTAGTTTCAGTCCCTTGTGGTCAGAGAAAATGCTTGGTATGATTTCAGTTTTCTTGAATTTGTTGAGGCTTGTTTTGTGTCCTATCATGTGGTCTACCTTTGAAAATGTTCCATGTGCATTAGAAAAGAATGTGTATTTACTTTCTTTGGGATGAAGGGCTCTATATATATCAGTTAAGTCCATTTCATCCAGAATGTTGTTCAATGCCACAGTATCTTTGTTGATTTTTTGTTTGGAAGATCTGTCCATTTTTGACAATGGGGTGTTAAAATCCCCTACTATAATTGTGTTGCTGTCAATATCTTTCTTGAAGTCCTCTAAGATTTTTTTTTATGTATGTAGGTGCTCCTATGTTGGGTGCATATATATTTACAATGTTTATATCTTCTTGCTGGATTCTTCTCTTGAGTATTATGAAGTGACCTCCTGGGTCTCTCTTTATGGCTCGTCTTTTGAAGTCTATTTTGTCTGATATGAGTATTGCTACCCCGGCTTTTTTTTCCTGTCCATTTGCTTGGAAAATTTGTTTCCAGCCTTTCACTTTGAGTCTGTGTAGGTCTTTTGTCCTGAGGTGGGTTTCTTGTGGGCAGTATATGTGTGGGTCATGCTTTCTTATCCATTCAGCTATTCTATGCCTTTTGATTGGAGCATTTAATCCATTTACATTTAAGGTTATTATTGATAGGTACTGATTCATTGCCATATTTGTACCTATGTTCCCCTCTCTCTCTCTCCCCCTTTTCCATCCTTTCCTTAAAACAGTCCCTTCAGCATCTCTTGCAGAACTGATTTGGTAGAGATGTATTCTTTTAGACTTCTTTTGTCTGGGAAACTCCTTATTTGGCCTTCTACCTTGATTGAAAGCCTTGCTGGGCAAAGTAGTCTTGGTTGCAGGCCTTTGGTTCTCATTACTTGGAATATTTCTTGCCATTCTCTTCTAGCTTGGAGCATTTCCATTGAGAAGTCAGCTGCTAGCCTTATCGGACTCCCTTGTATGTTACTTCCTTTTTCTCCCTTGCTGCCTTTAAGATTCTCTCTTTGTCTTGGAATTTTGCCATTTTAATGATGATGTGTCTTGAAGTGAGCCTCTTTGGGTTCCTCTTGATTGGGACTCTCTGTGTTTCCTGGATTTGTGTGACTTTTCCTCTCATCAAATTAGGGAAGTTTTCCATTATTACTTTTTCAAATAGGTTTTCTGTCCCTTGCTCTTCTTCTTCTCCTTCTGGTATCCCTATTATACGGATATTATTATGTTTCATATTGTCTTGCATTTCTCTTAATCCCTCTTCATTCTTTTTGAGCCTCTTTTCCTTTTCTTGCTCTTTCTGGGTGTTTTTTTCTACTTGGTCCTCCAACTCACTGATCCAATCTTCTGCTTCATCAATTCTGCTTTGCATTCCTTCCATTGTGTTCTTCAGTTTAGAAATGGTATTCTGCATTTCCTCTTGGCCCTTGTTGATAGTTTCTATTTCCTTTTTCATGTTGATATAGTTTGCAGTGAGTTCATTGTAGCTTCCCTGTATTTTCTGGTAGCTCATTGAGAACTCGTGGAGCTTCCTGACAACCATTGTTTTGAACTCAAAGTCTGACAGTTGAGCTGCCTCTGTTTCATTTAGCATCTTTCTGGGGCTTCCTCCTTTCCTTTAATTTGGGGATTATTTCTTTGTCTTCCCATTGTTTTTGAGGTTCTTCTTATTAGCCTTAGCTTCTTAAATTGGTCTGTTCTGGCTTCCTAGGTTTATGGTGTGAACTTCTGTGGTAGAATACCTGTGAGATTCAGTGGTGCTGTCTCCTTCAGGTATCCTGGTGTTCACAGGTTCCACTGTCTTATCTGTTGAAATGCCCCCTCCTTGGGACCAACTTTGGTTTTTTCACAGTTCCAGGGTTGGTGTTTTTGTTGTTGTTGTTTTGTTTTGTTTTTGTCTTACTCGTGGGTATTTAAAAAGAGAAAAGAGGAAAAAATGGAAAGAGGAAAGAAAAAGAAAAGAAAAAAAGAGGAAGGAAGAAGAGATAAAATTGGAAAGAAAGGAAGAAGGAATAAGACAAGAAAGATACGAGAAGCAAAGGGCACGTCTGGTTTTTCAATGTCCACTACAATTTTTGATGTCCTGTTTTCATATATGCTGTGTTTCTGATGGCTGTTTGCTCTGTTCCAATGTAAATTGGCAAGGATTTTCTCCTGTGTGTAGGGGGAAGTGAAATATGCTCCTTCCTACCGGGCCACCATCTTCCATGTGTCTCCTCCTCTCTTTTCAATTGGGGGTTGTTTCTTTGTTTCCCCATTTTAGGTGACTCTTCTTTGTTTCTGCATATTTGATTGATCTGCTTTGACTCCCCTGTCTTTGTGGTGTGACCTTCTGTGGTAGGAGACCTGGGGGACTCAGTGGTTCAGTCTCCTTGATCTCCTGACCTGGATGTTCTTGCAGTGCCCTTTATGCTGTTTATGTGTGCTCCCTATTATAATTGGGTCTTGATTATTTTTGGATTATTCTTTGGTGGGTTCTTCCCTCCAGTTGATAGTCTGAGAGTCACACAGCCCATCACATCTTGCATGCTGTTTGTTGTACAGGCGCTGCCAAAACAAAATAACCCAGGAAACAAAATGTACACTTGCAGTAATAACTCCCACCCACAGCCACACTGTCAACAGCAAATGAGTAAATGTTAATAAATGTGTAAAGAGATTAAGACTATTGTAAGAAAGGAAAAATGAATATGAGATGACTAACTGAAAGAAAAGTGATTTTGAGAGGGCAAAGGGAGGAGAAGTAATAAGCATAGGGAATAGAAACAAAGTGAAGAAAGAAAGAAAATATCAACAACCAACAAGCAAAAATTGATAAAGATGGAGAGAGAATAAGGGTATTTTAAGAATGGGAAAAAGAATGTGAGATGACTAATGAGAAGAAAAATGGTTTTGAGAGGCTGAAGTGGGGAGGAATAGTAAGAATGCAGAATAGAAACAAGTCATAGCCAGAGAACACATAAAATTTAAAACAAAAATAAGAAGAGAAAGGAAGGTAAAATGAGTAAGAGAAGGAAAGAGCAAAATATGAGATTTGAAATAAACTAAAATAAAAAAAGCTAGTGAAATAATAGGCATAAATTTGAAGGAAAAGAAATGAATGTTAAAAAGCTATGCAGGAAAGAAAATAATGCAATAATACATGGTGAAATTCATTCTGTAGAATCTAGTGTTTACTACTGTCTTCTCATTTTGGATGAGAAGGTGTCAGATGGTGTCCTAGTGTGGCCCTATGCAGCCTGTTCAAGACTACAAGTGACCCACAGTCTGTGGCTGTCTCAAGATTTGGCTGGTCCCTACTGTACTGCCCAGCCAGCTTTCCATCAGCACAGGGTCCAGGAATGGTTCATTTAACATCCTAAGAAGATGGCCGTTACCTTCTTCACCTACCTCCAGCGGGAGCCTCTGGTGGGATTGGGAGGGTGGGAACCCTTGGTCATCCCCAAAGGGGTGCTGTTCAATTTTCTGAGAAGGTGGGAGTGTTTCCCCACCCCCTTGCCACACAACTTGGTTTGTCCCAGAATCTTTCCAATAATGTTTGATTTCTAGTGAATTAGCTATCCATTTCCTACGAATGGCCAATCTGTGTAGAAGGGGTAGCTCTTTCCTGCTTGGTGCAGACAACAGCTCTGTCTAGGCACAGAGAACATGTGTGACTCTGAACACCTCTTGTTGCTCTTGTCTCCAATCTCTGCTCTGCTGGTTTCAGTGGATCAGTGCCTAAGGAACAGTGTTGTTCAAAGTGTCTGGTAGGAAGGGCCCTTTCAGAGCTTTTAGCTTTCCCCTGCAAATATGTGCCCAGCAGGGGACTCCTGAGCCTGGCCTCACTGATCTACAGAGCGTGTAATCTCGCAGGAGGGAGTTGAATATGAGTGCCTGTGAGGGGACCTGCCTGGCCGCAGCAAATCTCAAGAGTTTAGCTCCTGGCCATCCTTGGGTGCACATGAGTACAGAATCCCTTCTGGGTCACGAATCTCACCTCAGCTCCTCTTTTAGAAGAGTTTCTGCGTGACCCCCGCATTGCAACACCAAACCCTGGGGGGCCTGTTCTCCATGCACTCCCCTAACCCCAGAAATCTCTCTGTCAGGGCTGGCCACAGCCTGCCAGAGCCTCTGACAGTTTTAGATAAAGTTTCTCTCTGGATCTCTCCCGGGTGGCACTAGGAAGAGTCCTGCAGCCGTACTCTAACACAGGTGGTGGAGGGGTGCTCTGACCGTTCCCTCCAGTGATTCTCAGCTTCGCTGTTTCTGCAGCCAGCCACCACCCTGACTTCTCTCTCTGCCCCAAGAACTTGTGGCTCCTGAGCTGAACTGCATCCTCCTCAGTCAGATTCTGTCCTGTTCGCGGTTCCCGTGGTGTCTGGGTTCAGGGAGGCACTAGCCCCTTCCTCAATAAGTACCGCAGTCCCCAGATCCTGGCTCATGGTGGTGGTGGGGTGTGCAGCCCTGCCAGGATGGAGGGTCAGAGACACATCTGGGAGCTGAGGTGCAGGCGCTCCAGAGGCTTCTTCCTGAGAAGGATATTTTAAATTCCTCAGAATGTCTCCTGTCCCAAATTTGCAAGCCAGAAGTGCTGGGCTCGGCAGTGGCAGCAGCTGCGCTCTGCCAGGAGAGCCCGGGCCGCCCACTCCCACGTACCCTGCAGGTGGGCAGGCTCTTGCCCACTCATGCACACACCCCAAACGCTCATCCACATACACACTCCCACCCACTTTCATTCGCCCTCAACTGGATTTTCAAGTTGATTGCTCTGTGGTTTAGCTGCAAGACCGGTCGGGCTCTGGGAGCAAGTGGATGGAACTTCCAGCTACTTTGCAGCCATTTTGGATACCTCTGATCTAATTATCTTATTTCTATAGGGTTAGTTTATAAACTAAAACAACATAAGGTAAAAAAGCTACATAATTTTGGAAGAATGGCAGGCTTCTGCCTTGGAGCTTGTGCCCTATAGAACACCCAGAGAAGAATAACCCTACCACCTTCTGCCAGCCCAACCCAATCCTAGACTGCACCAGGAGTTCCTTCCCATCCAAAATACCGTCTGTTGGGAAATCGCAGTCAGCTGCAGCACAACCATTCAGGCATCCTTGAGGAAGAAGAGAGAGTGAGCCAGCCAGTCTGTCTGGAAGCCCTCCTTTTATTTCAAATCTTCTACCCATAATTCCACACTCTCTGGAGGCTTTCAGCTTCTCAGACGATCCCCTCAATCCCCTTGTAGACTGTTTACCATTGCCTCCTCCTGCGGCCCCTCCCGAATCCTCCCCCAGTCATCTGACCAGATCTCTCTGTATCAATTCAAACATAGTAACAATTTAACTTACCATCAGCTTGATATACAGATAACCTAAATCACTCCTCAGTGTCAATACAGTTTGGCAGTGACTACTACAGGACAGGTTTTTGGGTTTTGGGTGGTTTTTTTTTGCATTTGGAATGCTTCTCTTACCTACTGTATCATACACAAAAGCTCAGTTCCTTAACTGTTTTGTTAGAAAAATTGTGTGTAACACCTTTGTTCACTGAGAGGTCATTTGACCTTAATCTGGGACTGCTGCATCATGTGTAGTTAAAGTCAGTGTTATGGGTTAAACTGTATCCCCCCCAAAAAGATATTGAAGTCTGTGATGCTGTGATTTATAATAAGAAATAAAAATTTAAAATGGACCTAACTTTTGACCCAGTGATTCCACTGCTGGGAATATACCCTCAGAATCCTGAAACACCAATTCAAAAGAACTTAAGTGCCCCTATGTTTGTAGGAGTGTTATATACAAAGCCAAGTGCTGGAAGCAGCCTAAATGCCCATCAATAGATGAAGGGATCAAAAAACTGTTCTACATTTACACAATGGAATTCTACACAGCAGAAAGAAAGAAGGAATTACTGTTTTACAACAGCATGGTTGGAACTAGAGACGATAATGCTAAGTGAAATAAGCCAGGCAGTGAAAGACAAATACCATATGATCTCACTTATAAGAGGAATCTAATAAGCAAAATAAAACTAGTGAGCAAAATTGAACCAGAGGCATGGAAACAAGTAACAGACTGATCGCGACCAGAGTGGGGAGTGGGTGAGGGTGCAAAGAAGGGACTAGTCAAGGAACATGTACAAATGACCCATGGACAATGACAACAGCGAGGGGGTTGACTGTTGGGGGAGAGGTCTGGGTGGAGGAAGACAAAGGGGGAAATACTGGGACAACTGTAATAGAGTAACAATAATAATGTTAATGAAAGAACTATATGCTTAGACTTTGTCCCCATTTCTGACACGAAGCTCCTAAAACCCTTGGAATTTCCTGTGATGAGAGTGATAAAGCAGAAATGGTTCTCTTGTTATTGATATAAAGAAGCCTTTTCAACCAGACATGAGTTTATGTGAATGAGGTGACCTTTGGAAAGCCCCAAAGAGGGAGCTGCTTGCCAGGGGAACCAATTTTCAGTCCCACCCTCCAACTCCAGGGAAGGAGAGGGACTGGAGGTTGATGCAGTCACCAGCGGCCCATGGTGTAATCTGCCTTCCTAACGAAGCCTCCATAAAAACCCAAAAGGAAGGGAGAGCTTCCGGGTGGTGAGCATGTGGAGATTTGGGGAGAGTGGCTCCCAGAGAGGGCGCAGAAGCTCAGCTCCCCTTCCCACATATCCTGCCCTGTGCCTGTCTTCCCATTGACTGTTCCTGAGTTATATCCTTTCACAATAACCTGCTAATCCAGTTAGTAGATGTTTACCTGAGTTCTGTGAGCTGCTCTAGCAAATTAATCAACACAAAGAGGGGGTCATGAGAACCTCCAGTTTATAGCTGGTTGGTCAGAAGCACTGGTAACAGCCTGGACCTGCAGTTGGTGTCTGAAGGGTGGGAGGCAGTCTTTGGTACTGAGCCCTTAACCCATGGGATATGATGCTATCCCCAGACAGGGAGTGTCAGAACAGGGTTAAATTGTAGGACCCCCAGCTGCTGGTACAGAATTGTTCCATGTGGGAACCGCCCCCTCCCCAGACCACGCACACATTTGGTGACCTGAAGTGTGGTGGTAGTATGAGAGAAGAAGAGACACAGGAGGGAATTTTTCCTTTACAAAGGTCTAACCCTCAGTAATTCAGAATATGACCTTGCTTGGAAATAAGGTCTTTACAGAGGTAATTAAGTTAACACGAGGCCATTAGGGTGAATACCAATCCAGTGTGACTCACCTGTATCCTTATAAAAAGAGAGCATCTGGAGACAGACATGCACAGAGGAAAAATGATGTGAAGATGAAGAAAGGACGACACTGCAAACATGAAGACAGAGAATTGAAGTGATGCATCTGCAAGCAGAGGAATGACTGCAGCTACCAGAAGCTAGGACAGGAATGGTTCCTTCCCTGGCACCTCTGGGGGCACATGGCCTTGCCCACACCTTGATTTCTAGCCTCCAGAACTGTGAGACAATAGATTTCTGTTATTCGAAGCCACCCAGTTAGTGGTACTTTGTTATGGCAGCCCTAGGAAACGGATGCTGTCAGCTGATGTGTTTCCTATTGACCCCACAATGGAAGAAATCCTAACATGAGTGGAAACACCGAAGGCCTTCAAACACCAGGGCAGTACTCGGTTAGCAGGTGGTTATCGCTGCTATCCCCCAAATGCAGTTCTAATATTCTTTACTATCTAACTAAACATATCATTTTAAAGTATTTGTAGCAAACTCATGGAACCCAAGAATATGTACATGCACCCGATTTGAAAAACCCAGATGTAGGAACAAGCAGCTCGGGATTCTGGTTCTGAGTTCAGATCCTGTCTGCCATGTTGAGGCTGTTGGACCCTGGTCACCTGGCATAATCTCTCTGCGTCTGTTGTGCACTGTAGAGTGGAAGGGATACTGGTCTCCCCGCAGATTGTGGATTGAGACCTAAAGGCAATGAAAACTGGCACTGAGCCTTGCACGCAGCAGGTGCTTAGGAATCCACTGTGGCACAGAGTGTGGAGTGAAGGGGAGAACCAAACAAGGAAAGCTTAAAAAGATTCATCTAGAGTGGGATGGATCCCGGCCTGGCCACAGAACATTACCTGAGAGGTTTTAACCCAAGTGGTGTTTCCTCTCAGATAAAACATTGCAGATTCCTCTGCTCAGGTGGAGCAGAGAGAGCATTTGGCTCAGGGAGGAGCCTTGTTTCTTAACAAGGCGCAGAGACAGCAGAGGCAAAGTAACTTGTCCAAGGTCAGGCGAGTCTTGTCACTTGGGCTTTTTTATGTAATAGTACAACGAAAAAATAAAACCAAAAAAGGTGGCGGGATTGTGTTGGCTTTTCTTTTTTCCTGTTTTTACAATAGCAGCTTTACTGACATACAATTCACATACCGTACAGTTCACCATTTCTAAGTGTGCAGTGGAATTGTTCTTGGTACAGTCACAGAATTGTGAGACCCCCCACCACAATCAATCTCAGCACCCCAAGAAGAAACTCCATTCCCTTTAATAGCACTCTCCATTTCTTCCCTCCCAAAACCCCAAGGCCAAGACAGCTGCCAGTTTACTTTCTGCCTGTATGAATTTGCCTGTTAGGACGTTTTGTGTAAATGGACTCGGGTATAATGCGGTCTTTTGTGTCTGGCTTCTTAAGTCAGCAGAATGTTTTCAAGGCTAATACGTGTTGTAGCATTCATCAGCACTTCGTTTCTCTTCATTGCCAACCAATATTCCCTTGTATGGATATTCTGCATTTTATTTATCTATTCATCAGTTAATGAACAGTTGAGTGGTTTGTACTTTTTGGTTGCTGTGAACATTTGTGTAAAAGTTTTTGTGTAGACATGTGTTTCCATTTCTCTTGGGTATATACCTGGAATGTACACCCAAGAGACCCATTTCAGTGTTACCACTCTCATAACTTAGGAAATTCCAAGGGTTTTAGGAGCTTTGTGGGTATATACCAAGGGTACCTCTATGTTTAACCTTTGGAGGAACCACCAGAGTGTTTTCCAGGCAGCTGTACCATCTTATATTCCCACCAGCAGTTTATGCAGATTCCAATTTCTGTGTATCTCCTGAAATACTTGTTAGCTATCTGTTGATTCTAACCTAGTGGATGTGAAGTTGTATCTCATTTTGTTTTTTGAAATTTCTTTTAATGGAAGTAGTTGTATTCATTATACAAGGAAGTAGGTAAAATATTTTTAGTCGGATGTCTGGTATGATTAATGATAGAACTTCAACATTAACTTCTATGCTTTAACACATTCCTTCCTCCCAATCATTTCTTGAAGCTGGTTGTCCAAAATCAGGGTTGCGTAGAATAATTGTTGTGAGGTGCATGGCCTGGCTTTGACTTTGTTGTGACATTGCATGAGAACAGTCACCAAGAGCTTCCCCACTATAGTGGTCCTCCCCACTATAGAGCCCAGGCTTGGAAGGCCATGTCGGCGGCCAGCCTTTTAAGGATTCGGTAGGTGTCTGGCTCTGTGTCATCTTAGGGAAGCAGCCAGGGCACTTACTCATGACTCTCCCAAGGGCTAGCTGCTGCTGTGCAGATGCGGTAGTTCTTACAGGTGGGTACAGCCAGAACTGGCACCTTGTGCCTATAAAGACAGACACCATGCCCTCTTTGCAGACAGGTTTTACAGGCTGAAAATTCTATCGTAAAGAACAAGAAGCCCCCCCCCCCAAAAAAAATGCATAGCACCTGTGAGGCCAGAATTAAATGTTGGTGGAATGAATAAGTAGCTTTGGCTTTGAGAGTCAGACACCAATCCACCCATCTAGCATGGCAGCTTGAGGAAGCTACTTAAGTTCTCTGACTCAGAACTGATCTGCAAAACAGAAATGTGAAAAGGCTTCTGTTGCAGGGTTTTCATGATGATGGAAATGTGCTCGGCTCATGGTAGGCTCTCAGCAAATGTTAATTTTCTCTCCTTAAATAGCTCTGCTATTAGTCTCAGATATTTGTCTCCACAGATGTAGTCCAGCTCCAGATATGACAGAACACAGGGCTGATTGTACTGTTTAGATGATCTTTTCTTTACAGAGAAATAATGAACTCTTGGCAAAAGTTAAGTATTAGTGGAAATGAATATTGCAATTTGGTAGCTGCTGATTGACACATGTTTACTAAAGAGCTACTCAAATTTCAAGAAGTTTGCCTAGAAGAAAAACAAGGAAGAAATATGAATATGAAATAAGAATATGTTTACCCTCATTGCCAGGTACTTATTTATAAAATCTTCCTTGGAATGTCCCAGCTGAAAAATTTATACAAAACATTGGCTAGTTTTGGCTCAAGAGTTCAAGGTACCCTGCATGAATATTTAAACTTCATTGGACATAAAAGAGTTGGATTCTTTTTGGAGCTTCTGTGCCTTAGGAAAAAAAAAATTTTTTTTAAAGAGCTGTTCTTTTGGTCAGTAGGTCTTTTTTTAGACCTGCAGGGAAGTCATAGTAACAGACTCCATGTGTGATTGGGTTCCATGGCAACAAAGGGTTGTGACTTTATTAGAGGAGAGTAGGGTGTGCCACAAAAGATAAAAATCAGAGTATGGAAAATGTCTGACCAGATGAATGTGTTTTTTGGATCATGTGCCCTGGAACGGAAAGGTTTCCTGAATTGATGTTAGTCTCCATTGCAAATTTGAATCCTACTGGGTTATCATTAGCTCATAGTGGTTATTTCCAAATGATCTGTCTGCATGTTCGCTTTCATTCATTCGTTTGTTCATTCATTCATTAATTCATTCATCCTTTTTAATATCTTGGTGAAAAAACAATTTTTTAATTCAAAATAATAATGGTAAGAACTTAACAGGAGATGATTCTGATTTCAAAAGTGGAAAAGAAATGGAGCACCCTTTTTGTGAAGCTGATTCCAGCTGTAAATTGTGAGACCGTGTGGGAGGGTCAGTGAGAGGCAGACTCTCCTGGAGTTAAATCTTCCTGTACGCTGTCCAAGAAGGGTGTTTCGATTCCCATCCATGTTTCTCTCTGATGGGCTCAGAGATGCTGGTTGCAGGGCCAGGTTGTGGAATCTCTGTAGGAGTGTCCTCTTACTTGTCCCCACAGCAAGGTCCACACTGATGCTGTTACCCAAAGTGGATGATTAGTAGAGTTTATTCGCTAAAGTGTCATATTTGACCAAGAAATAGTGAGATCTGAGGACTTCAAATCCCCCTCACCTGATTATAAATATGAGGGGCTGTATGAACTGTTCTGTCAGATGTGCTGCTCTATGCTTCTCATCCTGATACTGAAAGTGAAAGAGTCCAGAGGCAGGCGAACGTTGGGCTGCTTACAGCGTCAGTCACCCTTTAAACCAGTGGTGCATTCTGACATGTCCTCTGGGCTCAGACTTCATTAGTCACTTACTTATAGCCTCACCAGGATGAATCAGAAACTTCACAGATACTCATGATAAACATAATAGTTGGTATTGGTTTAAGAGGCAAGAACTGGCTCACCAGGTTTCTGGTGACCCAGCTATTATTAGTCAGCTGTTAAGTCCTTGGGATAATTATTTAACTTCTTGGGTCATGATTCCTTATCTTAAAATGCAAAGTTTGACCTGAATTGGTGTTTCTCAAACTTCTCAGTTTATAAGAGTAACCGAGGGTACTGATTTAACAGTTTCTGTTTCACTAGGTCTGGGGTGGGGCTAGGATGGCAGTAGCCCCCGGTGATCTTCAGTTGCATGTTCAGGGAATACCAGACTCACTCAGCAGTTACCAGACTTTATTTGGGCATAAGAGTGGGTGGTGGGAAAGAGAAAAGAGCTGTGTAATGCAGATGCCCAGGTTCCACCCCTGAACCCTAGCTCAGGAGTCAGGTGATTGCAGTCACAATTTGAGCAACACTGGCCTACACTATTCAAGCTGCCTTCCATCTCCAAAGATGGCTGTTACAGGTGCTGCCCCTGACCCCCTCAAATGAGCCAGAGGAGTTGCACTGATGGAAGGTCCTGGAGGGTTCTGCTTACACCCAGTGCTAGCTCCAGACTCCCTGTCAGTGAGTTACTTGTTTTAAAATGTTGGAATTGTACAGTAGCAAACACTTTTGTTCACAGGAGTTTCTACTCTGTGCTGTCTTATTTTCTTTAAATAAGATGTCGTGTTCACAGGAGTTTCTACTCTGTGCTGTCTTATTTTCTTTAAATAAGATGTCGTGTTTGCTAAGCACAGTCACTCCTGGTGTGCATGAGGCAGTACCAGCAACATGGAGGTTATTGGAAAGTTGTTAAAAAAATACAGAGTTTGGACTCCCAAATGCAGAGACTCAGTAAGTTCTATGCAGGGCATGGGCATAAGTCTTGGGTTTTCAGTTGTTCTTTTTTTTTTTTTTTAATTTTATTTTAATTGTTGTTCTTATACAGTTTTCTGTTTTCTACTCCCATCCCATCCCACCGCCCCGGCCTTCCCCAGCTCCCTCCCATTTCCACCCCCCCAGCTTTTGTCCATGTGTCTTTCATACTTGTTGCTCTCTTTTTTTTTTTTTTTTTTAACTTGAAGGGTTTTGTGGGTTTTGTTTCTCTTTTTAAGGTTTTGACCAAGATTGTGATTTCTACCCCTCTCTTTCCAATCTCACCCAATCAACAGTAAAAACTATTTTAACTGTAAACACACCTGCTCAGCACCAGGGAGATGGGCCTGTGAAGCGGATTAGATTGTAGAAGAGCCAATAACACACACCTCAGGGACCTTCCAGAATGCTGACCTTCTGAGACTGCGACACAGGGTTCCTCAAGTTTAATGATGAACGCGTTTTAATATAAATCTGCCCTATAGAGTTTCTATCTGTGCCTTTTTTGTTCTATTTTCTGTTTAACAAAGACGATTTACCATTGTTTAATGTAGAGTTCAGTAGACCATACACATAAATCTAAATTATGAAGGTTCACTTTTTTCCTAGCAACTAGCTTGACATAAAAAGTGAAAGTTCATAGAGAAAAAATCCCATAGCACTAAAGGGCATAAGGTGAAAAATGAAGTCTCTCTTTCCAACTCACCCTTATTCTCAGAGATGAGCACTGTGCTATTTCCTGTGCCTCTCTGTGGAAGGGTAGTCTGCACAAGACGTGTATATCCATTATTCATTTAAGGAGTCTCTTATTGAGAGACAACTTAAGTTTCATCTAGGGTGATTTTTTCCCCCATATTTGTTTTGCTTTGTAATACTGTACTGAATATTTTTATACATCTTTCTTGATAACCATATATGGATAAATTTCTAAAAGCAAAATTGTTGGGTCAAGTTTATATGTGTCTTTAAAGAAGCCTGGATGGGAACAAAATGTCCTTCCAAAGGGCTGCACCAGTTGACTGGGGAAATCCTTTATTATCAAAAGACTTTCCTGCCCTAGCTCGTTCTGATGCAGCAGGTAAAGAGCTAATGACCTGGTCTACTTAAACAAAACCAGAGACTCACGTCAGGGCTTCTGGCTGAAGGGATTAAATGACATATTTCATAAGGAATAGACAAACTAAAAGGTATCTAAAGGGGGGAGAGAAGAGAGAAAGGTTAGGTAAAGCAAGTAGCTAACCCCAGAGTTTAAAGGAGAATGTTTCGAGTCATAGGAGGTCACAACCTGAACTGGATTCTGAAGAAATTAAGACAGCCCTGGAGCAGAATGCGCTAGTGAGAAAATCATGCTCTAGATAGTGGTAAACTGTTTCCTGGGCATGACCTCCTTGGGCAGATGCGATGGGGCATTTTTAGGTGAAACATTATGATGAGGAAATGCTTTTCATATTAAATAGTACCTCTAATATTAGTCATGGGGTGTCTGTGTGTCTGTTTCAAAGTAATGTTTAAATCAAAAGAATCATGTCTCAGCAGTCACTCAGACTGTGTGGCTCTCCTTAGTGTGTGAGGGATGACTTTGCAGATCAGGAGCCAGGTGACATGGGGATGTTGCTGGTTTACTGTGGCAGATACCATCTAATCTGTTATCTACCTGCCTTCGTTTTGCCTCCTACTGGCAACAAGACAGGAGAGGAGCTTATAGACACAAAATAAGTTGAGTCTATTCACAAATGGGAAGTTCAAATCTATTCAAGGCAGGGGAGAGCTGGGAGATATCTTGGGTTTAAATGTCAGTGGGTGTCAAATCACAAAGGCTGGCTAAGAGGGATGGCCAGGTATATTGTGAGTTTAAGGGAGCTATCAAGAGGCCAGGATATCTGAGAGCAGCAAGATCCTCAGGTCACAACTAGGCACAATGGGGACAGAGGGCATATGTTCTTCCTCAGCACTGGGGGACCAAAATGCCCTCCCAAATTGGTCATGCTTGAGCCATGTCACATGTGGCCAGGTTGAAGACAGCCAGGAGTAAAACAAGTCCCAAATACTAGCTCCAAATCAAATCATTCTTTACATTCAATCAAAATAATTATATGAACCAAATGACTAGAGAGCTTTGAGGCAATTGTGAAGGAATTGTATGTTAGAAACTTGGTGATCTTTGGTGTGTGAATTATGAGTGACATGCAAGGTGAAACAGGTATGCTGAATTGTCTGTGAATGAAAGAATAAAAATATATGGAGCTGTCAGGGAAGTATCAGGTAGTAGGAATGGACAAGTGATCATGAATGTGTTTTAGTATGTGATTGGAGATGACATAAAATATCTAGTGACCAAGATATTTTAAGACAGGGAAGATAGCCATAAAAATAGGTAACACAAGTTGGAACTCAAATGTGAAGACAAAAACAGAAGAAAAATACACAAGCCTAACTATGTGGAATTGAATTCTGTATGCCGTTTGATTTTTAAACTTCATTGTAGTTTTAAAATGTTCATTTTAAATTATAAATAGAATAAACAAAACGAGCCTCACAAAGGAATTATACATTTCTTCTAAAAAAGTACGCTGTTGATTTAACATTTGGTTTAAAGCAAGATCCATTGCTAGAATTTATTATTTGACATTTATTTAAGGTCTTTACTTGAACTAAGCCAGAGGACAGAGGCTGTACAATATTAACCTTGGAAGACATCCTTCCTCTTAAATATCACAGTATAGTTTTACACAAAGAATAAAGTTCTACTACTTTGTCTAGGCTTTATTAGACTGATAACATTCTCTCTCTTTTCCAAACCCCATTTCTCCCCCATTTTATCCCCAAAACAATTAAATCAGTATCACTTAAACCACATGACAATTTTGAGATCTTTGCATTTGTTATTTGATGTCAAGGTCAGGAAACCCCAGGTCCCCTGGGCAGTTCTGGCCTGAGTTTTTTAATATGTTCTGTGGTGATTCAAATATTGGAGAATATGTTCATAGAATGAAGGTCAAAAGAGACTTAAAGACAAGTGACTGACAACGAGAAAGCTTGTACTCTTGCAGGGGTTAACACTCAAATTATAATACAAAGCAGGGTATGATAATGAAAGAGCAAGGGAAAACTATTAAATATCTTCTGTGTCTGGCATGATATGAGATCCTTTTCTGATCTCATTAATTTCTAGGAGGAATTTCCTCAGATAAAACTAGGTTCTTAGTAATTTACTTGCCCAAGGTCATACAGCTACTAAATGGCAGAGCTGGGAGCTGATCACATCTGCTGACCTTAAAGTCCATGCATGTTCTCCCCTAAGTTGCCCCGAGGCAATGTTGCGAAAGGCTCCAGTTCTGTTTCTCAGCCCCTTTGTCACTTCCTCTGGACATCTCTGCTAAAACACACAATTAGGAACGTCATATTCAGTGTGTCTGAGGCTGACTCCTCCTCTATCCCAACCTCCGACTCCTCCTGCCTCTTCTCAGTTGCAGAGCTTGTGAATGATCTTACTGGCCATGGGATGGAATGAAAAACCGGATTGGATTTGCCTTGACTCCCCTGTTCATCCCACAGCCAGCCGATTGCTGCCAAGTCTTTTTTGATGCTTAAAAGGACTTGACAGCAATACTTAAAATGCCATTCTCTCCTTCCCCTGCACTGGCCCTATATCCAGCCTTCACCAGCTTTTGCCTTTGATAGCCCCAGCAGGCTCCAGTGTCAGACAAAATGCATTTTCTCTCCTGCTTTCTCAGAACTTCTCTGAAACAGGGATCTGATCTTTCTAATCCCCTTGGCAGCTGCCACATGGCCAATCAGCTGAAATCCAAATACTTTGATATGGTCCAGAACCCTCAAGGTCTGATCTCTGTCTGCCAGCTCAGTTCTTCCCCTTCCACCTTCTCCTTGCACTGTGTATCCTCCGAATCCTTACCTGCTGTCCATAGAATTGATTCAGAATTCACTTCACCTGAAGCACCTTCCGACTGACAAGTTTCTTTCTACCAACCTTGTCTCCCCAGCCCCTCATCCCTTCCCCTTGCTGCCCCTCCTAAGCGTTACCTTGTAGCACCACGTGCACCTCTCCAGGCCCTCATCAGTGGCGTCATTGTTTTCCTCGCCACTGGACTTGGGGGGGCCGGTGCCACTTTGCAACTCCAGGGCGCCTTGCTGTGCCTGACACGCAAAGGCACCAGTGAGCATCTGTGTCATGAATGAAGCAACAGAGGAAAGAGTCTCCTGACTTCACTCACTGCCTTTGAGTCACTGGCCTTCCCTAGGCTCTTGGATTATTTACTGCTTGCTCTACCTTCATTCGTGTTGGGGTTTCTTGTACTCAGTTTACTGCTTTGCATTGACTCTGCCGAAGTGGAGTTTGTTGAAATGAGCCTGTTTCAACCTCTTTGGTAAACTGGGGGAGTACCCAAATGAACATCCTCTAAAGTTTTCCAGCAATCCCAGGGTTGTGTGATGATAACGAGACCCTATTCCATCAGCCTCCCTGCAAAGATACAGAATCTTTTCTTCTGGCAGCACAAAGAGCCCATTTGTCCAGTGGAGGGTTGAATACAGTGTATTACTGCTGGCAATTATATTGATTTACAGTGCAGGGTGTGGAGTTTCTCTAAGGCAAACACAAGAATACCCAGAGATACATGAGCAGTGTCTCCAAAGTCCAGGGTGAGTCATACGGAGGTGCTGTTAGAGCATCGAGCCGCCTGCCTTGCAGATGCAGATGCCTCTCGGGCAGGAGTGGGAGCTGGTTACCGATCCTGTCTGCTTCTGGATTTGTTGTGTGGCCTTCGGTAAGTCTCTTCACCCTCTCCCGTTTCAACCAGACTGAGTAAACATGTATTGTAGAGCTTCGTGGTTATTAATATTCTATGAGAAGCTTGAAAGAAATACATATTCTTGTTCCCTTAATATTTGTCTTTGTGCTTGCCCAAATCCCTTGCTATTTCTCATCAGGTTTCTAGGTATTTAGCCTGCCTAGACTTCTGATGAATCACCTTTAGCCCTTTAAAAATGTGAACCCAATGGGTATGACTTCACAGATGAACAAATATCTGGGTTGAGTATGCCAGCTACTGGCTGGGAAGGAGCCAGCTGTCCTCCCACTTCCCTGTCAATTCGAAAGTAATCGTGGGTTTAACCAGAGTGAGTTGGAATCTGACTCTGTACTTTAGCATGGATGTCTTGGCAAGTAGATTTCTTTGAGTCCTCCCTTCCCTGGAAACTTCAGACTTTGTAACACTGACTTCATGTAACAGTGTCAGCCACTGCCAGCCCATCGTGAGAGAAAGGTATGCTGGCTGCCTCAGAGCTGTGGGCTAGGACAGGGAGGCAGCAGGGGTTGGGGCCGAGGCAGCAGAGGGGAGGTGTTGTGCGGGTCTGAAGAGTCAGGGCTCCTTGGCCACCCTGAGGCACCCTATGGTGCTGGCTGGACACAAGGCTCCCTGTGGGCCAGTGAAGGTTCCATTTCACCACATGAGCTGCTTGATGTCATGGGGAATCCATATTCAGTTTGTGGCTTTGTGTGTGCATGTGTATCATGGAAGACTTCAGTGTATTGCTCAAAAATAAATGTAGTCTTTCTTTCATTTTGAGTATTTTTTCAATTAGCTCCGCATCAAAGGTCAGTCTAGAATGTCACAAGGGCGGGGTGGGGGGGAGACTTTATTGTGGGTAATGATCCCCAGCCTTTAGAAACTGAAACAACTAGGGGAGGGAAAGGATACAGAAGGTTGTAAGAGTTTGCTGCTTATCATTTGCTTCTTTGTATCTTGTAGATTAAATTCCTGTCTTTTAAAAAAATGGAGGGCCAGTTGTTCAAACAGCAAAGCATCTTAATAACTTCGTAGCATCTGAGTGCAACAGTTGACAGAGTTTCACGTGCATGGTTTTGGTTGGAATGAAAAGGGGGAATTCCTGCCCAGATTGCTCGAGCACTGCTTGCTAAACAGCCATAGCTGCCTTCTTCGCGAGGCTGTTCAGAAGGAGGTAGGACGAGGTCCCTGGTTGAAGGATCCTCTGGAGAAGCCGTCTCAGTGCTGGTTAGCCCCTCTGGCCCTTCCCCCTCCAGCCCTTCCCCTTCTAGCTTCCTCTCCGAGGAGGAGGAGGAGGAGGAGGAGGCCTAAAGTGCAAACTTGGGTGGTTTGCAGCTTGCAGATCTGTAGCATGGGGGAAGTTTGGGGGCTCTCTCCTCACTACACATGTGAGCAACCACAATTACTTCACATTCCCAGGTGTTCACCAGTGAGGATAACGACCGAAAAAGGTGAAGTCAGGGCTTATTGCAGGTGATCGCCTGACGGCCTTTGAGTCCAAGTTACAATTTAAGTAGAGCCTCAAATTTAGATTTTAACATATTGCCCCAAAGAGTTACATGTAGAGCTAAAGATAGAGCAATAGATTAAAAGAAGATGTTATTCATCATATAACTTATACACACACATGTTATTGTGTAATTTATTCAATAGTTTTTATATGTAAATGTTTATAAATTGTAAAATACTACATGTAGAAGATATTTTATTTTAAAAATAACATGAAATACCCCTGCACCTAAAACCCTGGGTAAGAAATCCAACTTGACCCTGATTGCGTATCTCTCCATCCCAAGCCTCCCCATCCCCAAGAGGTGATGCTGTCCTCATGCTCATGTTAACCATTCCCTTGCTTCTTCTGTCATGGTACAACCTATGTGTTTATACCTAAACAAGAGATTGCCTGCATTTGACCTTTCTAAGGTGGAATTTATACAGCCTGTCTTCTTCTTTGACTTCTTTTAACCTGTCTTCTTCTTTGACTTCTTTTAAGATTTATCTGTTTCAATTCTTGTAGCTCTGGTTCACTTTATTGCAGTGGACAAGTGCCTGCAGACCTTCAGGTTATTCCTGGGCGGCTGCTGTTGCTGGCGTTTTCTGTCGTGAACATTGCTGCTCCGAGTGTTTTCAGTGCACTCTGAGCACGGCAGGCATTTGTCTTTAGGAATGGAATTTCTGGGTCTCTAGGGCATATGCATGTTCAAATGCCTAACAGTTTTTAATGTTTTAGGAACTCATTAAATGTAATCACTCCAGATATATCTTGTAGTCTGGTTTTAGCATTACTTCATTTAAAAATAAATTCTAAAACTATCAACAGTATTTTTTTAATGGAAGTAGTCCAGTCCTATTTTTGCTTCTGAGAAACTTCAACCTTTAGGAGATCGCTTTATAGCTTTTTGTAGTTACTGTCACAGAAACCATTTTGAAGGGCAAAACCAAACCTTGAAATCTGAGAATCACAAATAGAACAGTTTAGCCCCCAGGAGTCACGTGAGCTGCATGCGGGTAGTCACTAGATGCACTGACTCTGTGACTCTGGCTGCCATGGATAGGGACAGGTATGCCTGTCACATGCTGCCCATCTGCTCCTGTGACATTCTCATGAAAACTGTGCTTGGGAAACACCATCACCCACACAATACAGACCCAAAGCTGTGAGTATGTGGAAACTGAGTATTCAATAGAAATGTTCTAGTAGCAGTGGTCTCTTGAGAAGATGGTGTTTTGTGAAGTTATATAGGAATGATGTGACATTAGTATACATGATTTTTTATGGGATTTTATTTGAAAACTTTTATTTATAACTTGGCAACTTCTGCTCAGTTCCATAAATGTTTTTTTCAAACTACCCTTCAAAACATGGTTTTACTTCTTTGGAAAGTTGGATTTAAAAGCCCTCTTTTCAGTAGGGAGCTTTTCAGGAAATAATTGCATATACTAGATCAAGTTAGTTTGCCCTGAATACTGAGGCCTGTTATTTGCTATTATTAGTAAAATCATTGGTCCTAAAAGGAGAGAAAGTTTCCTAAGTGTGCTAATGAAATCTTGCAGGTATTTGCATAAGAGTCTGGCTTTGAGAAAGTGAGCATTGGGGATTTAAAAAAAAAAAATGAAAATAAGGTGAGTAAAAACAAACTATACCAGAAAGAGAATATAGAATAAAAAGTATCTCTGGTCACAGATTCCCAGTTCCCAGAGGTAACTACCATTCACAATTCCTAAGATACCCTTCTAGAAATCCTCATACAGAGTACATGTGTATAAATTTATAGAAACTCCATCACCACCCCCATTTTAAAGCACAAATGAATGTGTACTATAGACATAGCTCTGCACCTGCTTTTCTCCCTTGATGCTTGAGCCTCAACAGCTTCTTCCCATTGTAGCCATTCAGATCTATCTCCAATTAAATGCTTGCACTAGATTTTTTAAGTGGCTCCCCATTGATGTACATCTATGCTGATTCTAGAATTGAAAAACAGATGATGATGGTGGTGGTGGTGGTGGTGGTGGTGGTGGTGGTGATGGTATTGATGGTGGTGATGGCGATGATGGTAGTGGTGATGATGATTGTGGTGGTGGTGATGGTGATGATGGTAGTGGTGATGGTGGTGATGGTGATTAGGGTGGTGATGGTGATGGTGGCAATGGTAATAGTGGTAGTGGTGGTGGTGGTGATGGTGATGATGGCAGTGGTGATAGTGGTAATGATGGTGGTGGTGGTGATGATGGTGGTGGTGGTGGTGATGGTGATACAAGGTAGACTATCCTGTTAGAAGCAGCAAAGAATAGGAGAAAAGACAAAGGCTTGTAAATACTTTGTTCTACATGTTTTCTTTAAATCTCTTTAATGGTTTTTGTCTGTTTTAATGTGTTTGGAGGGCTATATGGAATGTCCCTCCTTGCCTTTTCTTGTTTGTGGTGGTCATGATGGCATTTAACTAAGAGTATGACAGAAAGGAATGTATTTACAATTTATTGGCTAAAGAACTGAGAGATTCTAGTTCTCTCCTACCTCTAGCACAGACTCACCATATTGTAATGGATTGTTTGTTATATGTGATTAGCAAACATTTCTTACGACAATTGATCTTTTTGGACATAGAGGAGTTTCATTATACAGAGCTTAATGTTGCATTAACACTTCTCTAACAGTGTTTGCAAACACTGTCGGTTGCCATCCAAGCACCATTTCCCTTCCCTTTCTATAGAGCTGGCAGAGCCAGTTCCTGCAATAGAGGCTGAAAATGTTACTGTTTTTTGCATCCTCTCCAGCAACTAATGCATAGACGTATGAGTCAGTTCTGGCTAAAGGAACCTAAGGGGAAATCTGCTGAGGAGCTTGTGAAAGTTTCTTCTCTATAAAATGAAAAGACAGCATACTTGTCTATAACCAGAAACTGTCTACATGTGACTCTTAGAACTATAGTAGCTCTCTCTCACCTCCATGAAAGAATGAGCAAATGTCATGAAAGAACTTGGTTTTATAACATGTTTTAAGCCACCAAATTACCCCTGTCCTTTGATCTTCTTAGCTTGTGAGCTCCAAAAGGCCCCTATAATTGAACTTATTTTATCCAGTTACCTGACATGGAATTTTACCCAAAGAAAATAATATCAAAGTAGAAAATTACTCAGTTATAAGACAATCAAGTGCCTGCTGTATTCAAGAGGCAGTGTGAGGCTCTGGGACTGCAAAAAGGGGCAGGTAGGGAGAAAGTGATAAGGTATTTAATGAATGATACAAGGCAACAGAGGATTAGTCCCTCAGGAAGGGCTCAATAAGAGCAGCCGGAGTTCTATGTATAAAGGACACATGGACAAAGCCAAAGGGGGTAGGTTCCAGAGTGAGAGTGGGGATGGGTGAAGTGGGGGGGGGGAATGGTGACAACTATACTTAGACAACATTAAAAAACCACTTGGAGCAAGACTATTTCATACGAAGCAGGTTTTTGGGAAAACATATCTACAGTGTTTCATACCAGGTACATGTACTCATTTCAGTGTGGGATGAATGGTAGAGGTTTCTGAGATTAAGTACTGTTTAGTGAAGATATCCTGAGGTATATTTGTGAAATATGATCATTTCAGTGGTAAGTTTGACAGCAAAAGAGGTATGAAAATCACCGTTCCCTGTGAGAAACAGTGAATGGATTCATACGACTCTCAGTTTTTCAGTAGAATAAACTTCTGGCCCACAGAAAAAAAGAGCAGCAGGAGTTCTGAGTAAGCACAGATTACTGGATTGGGGGTGATAAGAACTGACTATGTGGAAAAGTTAAATTGAGCCAAACTCTGAAGGAACCCCAAGATTTTGGTAAGTAGAGCGTTGGAGATGGCATTTTAAGAAGTGTGCATGAGGTTTTAGCAACCACACAGGCTATGGGGTCAGACCTGAATTCAGTCTCTGGCTCATCACTTACTAGTTTGTGACCTTCTCAAAGTCCTTGATCTCTTTGATGCTCATCATGATAGACTAAACATAACTTACAGAATTGGGCTGAGGATTACAAACAAAATACGCCAAGCATCTGTCATGCTGACAGGCGCATAGCAGGCATGGAGTAGTAGATGGCGGAGGTGCAAGGGGCGTAAGACTTGCTGCCTGGGGGGAGCACATGAGCCAAGGTGAGATGAGCTAGTAGAACCTTTCTGGGCTTGCTGTTCTTGATCTGATCGAAGTTCACCTGGATTGGACCATTTGGTCCAGGGAAGAAGGTGTGAGTACCAAATTTGTAGAAGGGCAGGTTTGGGTCAAGACATGGAGGACTTTGACTTCCAACTAACAGAATTCAGACCTCATCCTGTAGACAGCCAGTGCAGTGACCGTTGAGAGGGGCAGTCTGGGAACAGTGATGTTGTCGCAGTGGTCCAGATGTGCAGCATAAAAGACCTAGACCAGGCAGGTATCAAATGTCGGAGAGAAAATAAAGGTTAAGTGTTGGAGAGAAGCTCAAGACAGAAAACTTGATAGTGATGTGAGAAGCAAAGAGAAGGAAAGACTAACAAAGAGTTCTGAAGACTGAGTGTTTGTCAGTTCAGTGTGAAATTCAGGACAGATTTGTAACATATGTAGGTAATCATATCCCAGGCTGGCACAGGAACATTTGGCAAGACTTGTTGAAATTTTTATTGAAAGATGCTAGGTAAGTGGAAAATAAATGACGGCACCCAAATCTGCTTGTCATTTAATTGTTGCCTAATTGCTTGTCCTTTTCCAGTATTTACATATAAAGTTTAATTCCTTTGAAGGATGTGCCCCTTAATAAAATAAACATCACCTTGCTTCTGATTAGATGTTATTGAATACTTTGAGTCAATCCTGTAATATGTAGTATATATTCACTTATTGTTGACTACATGTTTAACCAGGGTGAAAAGCAATTGAGGCAAGTTTATCTCTGCCACAGGGATTGTGGCACTTACAGATGTTTACAGTGACCTTACTAATAACACATCAGTCATAACAACATCTGAAGTAATGAGTGACATCAGAGGCATCATCATGTATAGAAACCAAAGAATTTTCATTCATCACATTCAGGGTAATATCTTGGGTCGAATGAGGTTTCATAATGTTCTCAGTGGTGAATCTTGAACAGATGGCCCTCTAACATTTTGAAATGCTGAATAATGTAGGTGGAATGAGTCAAATTAATAAAATACACTACATTCAAATACTATTACACAGTTAGCAGCCCTTGGAGTCTTAGTAAGTTTATCAGCTTTCTCAATAAAAGACAGTAAGAAAACCCCATTGTTCATATATCTTAGGGAACTAGTCATGAGTAAAGCCTCTTAAGATGAAAGGCATTCTTCCAGTTGGTCATAAATGTATGTATGTATTACAAATGTATGTATGTAATATACACATAAATATATGTATTTTCCAGTGGTAATCCTGTGCACAAGCAGCTCTGTAATAAGCTCAGAGCAGGTGCCCTGTCTGAGTTCTTGCATTCTCATTGGGAAGTCAGGGTTCTAAGCCAGGTACAAACCTGTGATTTGGTTCATTACAGTTCCCAGTAAAGATTTTTTAAAAGTCTGGCATTGATTTTTTTCCCAGACTGCTTTCTATTCTTCATACATTTCTCCTTTTAATATTCTAACTTGGGTGTTTCATTTTCTCAAGCAGAATCTGATTACTAACAAGCAGTGTAGATAGGTGCACCTTGGTGGACGGCGAGAAGAATCTGTAACTTGTGGCTTAAAGTGAGGAGAATATGCTTTGCAGTGTGCAATGAAGGTTTTCTTTTTAATGCATAAATAAAATACAAAAGGAAAGTCATCTTTAACTTCCACCTTTTCTTTCATACCAGGTGAAGATTTTGTGCTTTTTCATCTGTGGCGCTCTCTGATAAAAAGCACCAGGGCTGTGACTGTTGGAGTTAGTGTAGCATTTCGGGTCCCCAGCAGAGAGCTGAGTGGAGATAGAATAAATTACCAATCATGTATTTGTGACGCAAAATGTCTGATCTCCCAATATGTGATGGATAATATTAATTTAGGTGAGAACTCAACTGTCCTTCCCTTCAAATGATGTTGTTTTTTTCTTTTAAGTAGGTTTGGTTATGGGATCCCTGCATCCCCATAGAGGCCCCCTAGTGTTGATAGGCAATGCGGTGTGACTGCACAGCCATCCATTGACCAAACCCCACAGACCTGTCTTAGCTGACCGAGTACAGCACATGATCCAAATCTGAAGTCCCTCTGTACAGTTACGTGTACAGTTATGTATTTTAAAAAATTAATAAGAATCTAAACAGTGTGATGGGTGATTTTTTTCATACACTTTAGATATTTCTATTTCTCTATTTCCAAATATTTTATTTTTATGATTTAAAAAAATCCTACCTACTTTTAAAACCCTGGCCTTCCCTACCTACATGATGAAGGGTCAAGTCTAGCCTGGCTTGCAGAGCCCGCCACAAGCTGTCTGTGTTCTTCTGAGTCTCATGCCTTCTCCCTTTTTTGCTCCAGCCCTTGATCATACTCTGATTTAGAATGACCCATTTAGTCCTTCTAAATTCGAGACACCCCTAAGAAACTTTTTAGTTTCCTAAATATTCTACTTTCTGTCTGTGCTCCTTGCTACGCTCTCTTAGCTGATTTTTGAGCCTTCTTTTCCAGGTCTGAGTCAGATATCACCTTGGAAGCTGTATCACTGAAACCTTATGTTACTCATTCCCACCCTTTAGGGTCCTTGTGGTACTTACTGCCTGCAGTCCTGTGTTCTCCACATCTCCTTACACAAACGGGAACTCCTAGGGCAGAGTTTACCACACGTATCTTTCTGTGAGTGCTTTTAGCATGCTTTCTGGCTCACAAAAGGTGCCCAGAAAAACATTTTTGAAGTGGAAATTTTGTATTTGGGGGGGCCTGGCTTGGAACCTAAATTAATGAATTCCATTAGTGATCATAAAACAGTTGGGTCTCAGTAAGCCCTAATTGTGCTTTGTGTGCTTTAGTGAAACATTGGCTCTCTTAGTCACTATGAAGTAGTGAACCGGGACATTTGCAGCCTGCGTCAACATGGTATTTGGAATTTTGCTGCATTTTGCAGAATATAAGATTAAGTATTTTTGTACCTATATCAGAGGTATTTAATTACACCACGGATACTAAGGCCTTGCCACCAGTATGCCATACAGATGGCTACTCTTTTTCTGTGTTTCGTACATTTGCTCTTTTGTATCTGATACTAAAAATAAAGATTTTTTTAGGCAGTGTCATGAAAATTTTGGACACTTTGAAATTGTTAAAGAGCTAACAAAGTGCAGTATAAATTGACATACTAATGAAGTTAAAGCTCTTCTGCTGCTGCAGTTGCACAATACTGGATGATAATTAACATTTATTGAGTACCTGCAGTGTTACAGGTACTGTAAAAAGTAGTAATTCTGACAGCTTCAGTATTTTCCTTGCTTGATTTTTTGCTTTATTTTTTACTTTTTTGAGGAATAACTTATAGTAAAGTGCATACATCTTAAATGTACGGTTGTACAATTGGATGGTTTCCGCCTATGCATGCACCATGGGATCACCACCTGCATCAGTGTTGTCGGCACCCTGGCACCTCTTTGTGCCAGCTTCCAGCAGGTCATTCTCCCTGCCCCTCCCACAAGGGCAACCACTGTTCTGGCCCCTGTATCCCTGGAATCAAACAGCAAGTATACTTTGTGTGTGGTGTCTTTCATTAAGTATGACATACATGAGATTCATCATTCCTTTTTTTAGATTTCATTTATTTATTTTTGGAGAGAGGGGAAGGGAGGAAGAAAAAGAGGGAGAAAAACATCAACTTGTGGTTGCCTTCCATGCGCCCCCTACTGGGGATCTAGCCTGCAACCCAGGCATGTACCCTCTCTGGGAATCAAACCGGCAACACTTTGCTTTGCAGTCCAGTACTCAATCCACGGAGCCACACCAGCTGGGGCAAGAGTTCATTCATTTTACTTTCTATGTATGGCTTTTAACTGCTGTTGCTTAATTTTCATTTTGGTGAGACAGATTCATTGGAAGGAAGGCTAAATACAGGGTGGGGCAAATGGATTTGCAGTTGTGAGTGTGCAAAACAGTTTATTCTTGTATCATTATTATTGTATTATTTTCCACGCAAACAACTGTAGAGCTACTTTTGCCCCACCCTGTATTCAGTTTGTGTTATTTGGTTTGTTATCAGCATTACAGAGCTAGTATTAGCAGGATTCTTGAGTGTAAGAGCTGCAAAGTCCTAAGAAGTTGCAAAGTCCAGCCACCTTGTTTTCTCAAATGGGGGACCTGAGGCTGGAGAGTTCCTAGGCCCCTGGGACCCTCTTGACCTAGCCCACGTTTCTTTCTGCAGTTGCAATGCTATGTCGCAATTCATGCTTAATCATATGGATGACCCCAGTCATCAGGAAAACAGTCTTAGGAATTTAGAAATTAGAGATACATAATCAGCAAGACTTAAAAATGTTGGCCCTTAACTGGAAAGAATCTCAATTCTCTGGAAATTTCTTTCACTCCTTGGTAACACTTCCCTCTTAGTGTCAATTCAATGAGGTGTCTCAAGCTCTGTCCATGGAACTTATGCACATGTTTATTATGACATTCTTCCATCTGAATGCATTGTCTTCAACTTCTGCCATTCTCAGATGTAGTCCTTTTATCACAGAGAGTATTCTTAGAATGAGAGGCCTTAGGGTAAATTCTGATTCTGTGATCTCTGCAAGTGAAATACTGGCCCCTAATCTTACACCTTCCTGCTAAGGTGCTAATGATTCCTAGAAAGTTTCATAGAGAGGTTTTTGAAGGAGAGGTTAGTGGGCTTATTGTAGCAATGGAAAATTACACCCTCTATTGACCCGCTCTCCAGGAAGTGATATCACAGTGTTCTTCAGTGTGTTAGTGCCTCCTTACATGTAATTAGCAAACATAGAAATGAGTGGCTTGTCTTTTTCGTAGTTATAAAGCACTATTTTTGAAGTAGGATTTAAGCTCATTGATTAGTCATGAAATAAACTTAATGAGTAGTAACTGTCACTTTATATTTTTATAAGAAAAAGGCAGAAAAAAAAGTACAGCAAATACTCACCTACCTTATCCAGACTCAACAATTACTATTTTTTATATTTGCTTCATGTGGGTGAGTATGTAATCTGTTTCAAGGTAAACTGCGTACAGACATCAGGGAACTTAGTTTCTAATATGTATCTGAAAACAAGGACTTCTTCTGCATAATAAAATTACTATACCTAACAAAATTAATGATAATTTCCACATATGCAGCTGTCCAAAATATACGCTGTTTTGAAAAACTACACTTGCGTTGCGTATAGTAGAGATAAGCACTGTTTCATAAAGCCTGTGTTTTGATGACCTGTGTGTGAGCACATGCACGTGTACATTTACGAATTGGTAAATTGGCACTTACTCTACTGCACTGCTTTACAGCATGGAGAAGTCAGTTACACAAACAGGTATTCACCTCTCAGTGGTACTGCTAGTTCTCTGCTGAGTTTCGTATGGTATCTTAAAAAATGAACACTTTCAGTAACCCAAAATCCAACAAGGAAGATAAAACAAGTAGGGTCCCACTCAACAATATAAATAAGAGCCAAAATGCATCAGGAAGGAGAGGAAGGAACATGGGCAGGAGCCCTATGGAAAGGCCTCATGGAAGAGATCCTGATGGGTGGTGGGATTTGGTAAGACTCAGGCCTTAGAGGTGCTGCGTCCAGAAGAGCATGATATAAGTATTGAGATTACAAGAAAAGTACAGAAATGTGTTGAGTGGACTCCACTGCCAAGGTCTGTCTGGTGGATGGTCGAAGGAAGAAGACATTGGATAGTGGGAATGGGGAAAATGACTCAGGGCTTCACTCCTAACAGGAGGAGGAACTCAGTTCCTGTATTAAAGGAAGAACCTTTGTGCACGTGAGAGACGTTCAGCAGATTAGTGTGATGACTCCATGTGGCTGGACTGAAGCAGGGAAACCTCAAAAGCATTGAAAATCTGATTAAACTATTGCCCTTCATACCAATGAGATGGGATGTGAGAGTGTGGATTCAGGAAAATGTGCCTGGAGGTAGCAAGGAAAGGGTAATGTAGAGAGAAATTACTGAACCGAGAAATAACAAAATTTGGTGACAGTGTGAATAAGGATGAAAGAGTGAGAACCTGGGTAAGAATTAGAGGATGATCTATCATGGAATTTACTGTAGCCCCATCCAGAGTGACCCTGCACATTACTGAGAAAAACAACCTGCCATGACATACAACTCAAGAATTAGTTTAAGGGGCTTTGTAGAGGACATAGCAAATTAAAATTATTAGACAAATTATTCTAATGCAATTTGTCCTTCTTTGACTTAAAGATTTGAAGACAGGAAATGTTAGACATTTGTCTTTAGGATCTTAGAGTCCTGGTTTTACTGAAAATAGCAAGAGAGAAGACTAGTGACACTTATTAAAAGATTTTAAATTGTAGCCATTTGAGGTCCTATACCTTTCTAAAAGGTTGAATCACTCAAATGCTAAGTAGTCTCCCTTTGTACTTTTACTGTGCAGTCCATGTACATTGAAACTTGATCCTTAAGGGACCCCATGGTATCATGCATTTGAGACCCTGCTTGTCTTTTCTCCTTCCTTTCTGCTTAAGATGCATCTGCTCACCCAAGCAGTTTCCCTGAGTGGGTCTGGTGCCAAAAGAGCTTCATCAGGGCACCAACATCATCATTGTGCTTGGCTCTGGAATTTCTGAAGTTCCCACCTGTTCGGGTATGTTGGGTTTAATAAATGATAGCCTACTTTCAAGCACTTACTCTGTGAGAGGTGCAGTCCAAGCATTTCACAATCATTAATTCATTTAATCCTCACAATTATCCTGTAAAGTAGATACTGCTGTCATTTTACATGAGGACACCAAGGTATAGAGAGAGTAACTTACCCAAGTGTGGGGGGCTCCACCTGCAGGGTCCCTGCCCCAGCCTCCACAGATGAGAAGATGTCTACCAAGACATGATCTGCTTGGGGAGCAAAGGTGGCCAATCTCTCAAAGGAGAAGGGCCAAGAGCCTTTGCCTCAATGGGGTTTTATTGGTTCATTTTGCACAGGAATACAGGCTCATTAATCATTGTCAGGCAGTAGGGATCAAACAGTAGATAATGTACAAAGAACTCTGAGGGCCTATTTTGAGTCAGGGTCAGATAGCTAAAGAGCCATAAAACTTTGAGGAACAAACTCACTTCTTGCTTGGACCCTTATTTCATTGAGAGCATTCTAAACAAAGCAGGTTTCACAGAATTTTACATATTCTTTCTTAGGCCCGATCACCCTAGGAACCCGCCCTTTCCAGCACAGGGCGGCACCCACCACCAGTATTGTTTCAGGCTTAAGGCATTGTCTCAGGCTTAAGTCAGACTGGGTAAGCAAGGCAGCCAAGAGGTTACGAGGCCTCTTGCAGACAGAATGAGGACTCAGGCTATGTCAGGATAGCTGAGGGGCAAGGGTCCATCACCCCCTTTTGCTGTAACTCCTCAAGTCCTTCCTTGGGGCCTCCACGTGATCGTGCCTGTCTTAGGTCATTCCCCCCTTGGGGAATCTTACCTGTCATTGGCTAACTGATCAAGCACTGGGGGCCAGTTATGGATGAAGTAAAAGGAGCAGAAGCTGCGCCCCTGCCAGGGAGATAAGCCTTGTCTCCTTAGTGGCTTACAGTCTGAAGGTCGGCTTCTCAGCCTTAGCCATGAGGGGGTTACAGCTTCTGAAAACACGCAGGGCGGTTCCCAACACTTAGTGACTAGTAGCTTCTCTTTTTAAATAAATTTTTAAAATATTTTGCCAAGATCTTCTCCTCTATCAGACCATTCTCCTTGAGGCATGGCCCACTTTTCCTCTTTAAACAAGGCATTCACCTCTTAGACTTTAGAGGATAAAAAGATTCCTTTGTTTTGTGTTCACATTCTATTGAATTGTTATTTTCTGAGGGACAAGGAACTATACTTTATAATCTTGCTGGTGCATTAGGTAAATTATTTTTTAAAGTTTTTTATTTAATGCAATATAAGACTGCTTTCTTGACATCACAAATAATGGATTGAATTAAAACATAGATGTGTTAGCAGGAGCGGTCTCCTGGGTTCCCTGCAATAGTTACAATGGTAACCTCAGGGCAAATATCACCTAGGGAGGAAGGGAGTACACCTGCATATTTGTATGTGTGGGCCTTAATATTTACCACTTGGTAATTGGTCACCTATGTCCTACTTGGAGCCATGAGACACACCAGTTTCCTGAATGTTTGATCTGGTGTGATTCAACAGTTGACAACAACCCAAGGCCAGCCTGTCTGGAAAGCCATCCATCCAGCACAACATCAGCTGCAGGTTCTCCTTCATCAGTGCCAGCCGCTGAGAGAATGTAAACAGCAGGGGCAGCTGGCTACCCCAGCTGGCTGTTTGTCAATCCTTATTATCACGCACCAGAATCTGAGGTCCCATTGAAAAAGGAATGTGGGGCAGGATGAGGGTAATTTGTTAGACATTGCCACCCCTTAAGGCTTCAAGATAGTAGGGGGACAGATGTCACACAAACATTTACTATAGCTAGGAGGATAAGCACTGTAGAAGGGGTAAAGGTGGATTTGGGGGCAAGCACAAAGGAAGCAGTCAGTTCCAGGTGATGTGAGGGCCGTGGGGACTTTGAGCAAGAGACAGTGTTTGAATCAGTACTTGAAAGATAAATTGGTGTGGAGGCCGCGCTAGGGGGAGGAGCTAGCAGGCATTTAACACACTGAAGACGGGAAAGCGCAGGAAGCCTTCAGGGGCGGCTAGCTGATTGGCTGATGCAATAAATGTCGGTTGAAAGCTTAGAACTTGCAGCAAATCCTGATTCTGTGTCCCATTAGCTGTGACCACAACCTATTTGATGTCTCCCCACTTTCAAGTTTATAGATCGCAGCTTATGACACCTGCTTCATGCAGCTGTGGGGTTAAATGAGAGTGTGTATGAAGCTCCTACCTTACTCTAGTGCCTTACGTTAGATGTGCCAAAATATCATTGTGGGTAGATCTCTTGGAATATAGCTGAGATAGGACCTTGATCAAGAGTTTTAAATTCTTTGCTAAGGAGTTCAAACTTTATTCTAGGGAACTTTAAAAGTTTTTCAGAAGGAATAGGACATGATCTGATTTATCTTTTAAAAAGATCATTTTATTTGTCCCTCAGAGGTTTTTTTGTATTGATTGTCCTCATTTGAAGGTCCAACACAACTTCAGAGTAAGGTTGCTTTTCCTTAGTAGAAATAACTACTAAAGTGTTAATTGAATGCATTTTTCATGGACATTAAAACTTTTTTTTAAATGTAAAGCTATATTTATTTTGGTAGGACTAAAACCATCTTTTTATTTCTAATTGCTATTTGGTGATAATACTGCTGGCTTATATTACAAAAAAATAAAACTGCTCAAAGCAAATGACTTCATCATTGTAAAATAGAAAGAAAGTAGTATGGTTTTCCTTCTGCTCTCTCAAAACTATGTGATTTTTCTAAGCCCTGTCTGGTGGCTACTAGTATTCTGATACATTTACAACAGAATTCTATACTACAAATCCTCTGGTACAGATGTTTCCCCCACTCGCACCCCAATATTTGTTATGGCACCAGAAACAAACTAAACCCTTATCTGCAGAGAGTAGTAACTTTATTTGGAGACTCAGGTCTGCCTTGGGAATGTGCTTTGGGCCTCAAGTACCAAATGCTACTTCCTGGCTCAGTCTTGCATAGCAACTTTTCGAAGAACACAGGCCCAGTTGTATCCCTTCATGCAGCTTTCTCGGGAAGCCGCCTGGGAGCGGCGGCAGGGGTTGGGGGGTAGAAGTAGTTGCACCGTTGCATGAGTCGGGTATGTTTGACCACATTGCCCTGGTTACTCTTGGGAGTGACTGTAGTGTTCATCTCCAGGCAGAATGACATGCTTACCATCTATCAAGTTCACCCACCTCTTTCCACTGAGAGTCAGGTTACAATAAGGCACATGGAAAATAGAATAGCAATAATATCCAGAAAGCAAAAAAGAGGAAGAAGGAATAGAAAGCAAAAGGGCAAATCACCAGGTCTAACAGTCACTCTAAGTTCGGTTCTGAACTTCCTAGCATCCAAGGCAAAGAGGGAAAGGTAATTGTTATCTGGTAGACGCACCTATCGTATTCAGTACTGTATTAATTTTATGTATTTATCCAAGAAGCTGTACTTCAGTAGAAAAATTACTTTCCCTTTTCTGCAGGGCACCTATTATATACGAGCATGGATCAAAGTAAAAAGTGACTTGGATTCCTATTCAAGCTGCTTCTTCTAAAAATACTCAGTAAACCAGGTGAGACCTCTAAGGATTCTTCCAGCTCTGAAAGTCAGACTTCTGGTCCTCACTGGAAGTTGGTCATTGTAATGTGCCTAAGAGGGCCCTCATAACGTCTCAAAGACCTGCAGATGGGAAGTACTGATGGACTGGGTTGGACAGTGTTGGACTTGTAGCTGTGATTCAGAAACTTAGTAAAGCACATGTCCCTCCCAAGAACACTCACCATCTGTGTTTTGGGGGTAAGGGAGGTGGTGAATAAATACAGTTCAGAAAGCCTGGGGTCCCATTCCTGGGTTCCACCCCCAGGCTGCTTCTCAGACCTGGGCAGTCATGGCTGGCATTCTCTGCTCACTGGCTGAGGGCCTTTTAGAGCCATTTTTCTTCCTTCTTTATAGCTGCAGCTAAACCCTCAGTTCCTGGGGGCGCTTCTCTTGGAGTGGATGTGGTATGCCCACCTCTCAGCCCTCCAGCCAAGCACTCAAGTCCTCTTCCTGGGAAGGTTTTGCTGACAGACACTGCCAGGAACCAATGGGGGAATAAGAAGCATGAGTGGGAAAGAGTCCAGAACCCCTCAGAAATTAGTTTAGTGCCCCAGAGATTCCCACTTAGCCCTTGCCTAGCTTCTTCTCAACGTGAGAACTCAAAGCCTCAATGACATTTATTTTACATTTGTACTAAAATTAGGGCTTCCTGCTTCTCCTTTATGCGAGCTCCCCATCTCCCCACAAGAAGGAACATGAACCCTTCCTTGCAGAAGACTGAGGTTCTTAGTGAGGGTCAGATGATAGGCACTCACTTCCCTTTCCCAAACCTCTTCTTAGAAATAGCCCTCCTTGGTGCTCTGGCTGGGTGACTCGGTTAGTTGGAGCATCATCCGTACACCAAAAGGCAGCAGGTTTCATCCTGGTCAAGGTGTATATGGGAGGCATCCAGTCTCTCTCTCTCTCTCTCTCTCTCTCCCTCTCTCTCTCTCTCTCTCTCTCTCGTGTGTGTGTGTGTGTGTGTGTGTGTTCCTCCTCTGTCCCTCCCTCCCTCCCTCCCTCTCTCTCTCTAAAATCAATAAACAGTAAACATATCCTTGGTGAGGACTGAAAAAGGAAGAAAGAGCTAGCCCTGTTTGGGTGTTGCCTTGAACCCCTGTACAGTTACCCCCCCAGGGGACCCTTGGCTGTTCTTCACCTGCCATTGCTACTCATTATAAGTTACTTGATTTTCATTGCCATCGCCTTTCTCTTCTACCCTTTAAGGCAGTCTTTTAAAATCTAGCCTTTTTCCCCCTTTAATTTAACTTGTATGTAAATTACACAGTATACAGTAAATCTTTACCAGGTCAGAGTTAATTTTGTGAGGCATTAGTTTGTATTAATGGAAAGTACGAGTTATAAATTATATTGAAGAAATATGTATTTTCTAGTGTAACTCAAAGTAGGTTACCACTGTTGCCTGATAGAGGCTTAATGAGAAGATAATTAATTTTAATTATAGTATCAAGTGTTTGTAAGTGCTTGAAGATGTTTGAAGAATTTGTTTTTTGAGATCCTTGAACACTTTACACTGTTAATTAGCAGTGTCGGTGGATAAAGGGTTGGCTCTCAAAGGTACTGTCTACCAGCCTCCCTTCCCAGTGTTCCTTGATTCCAGAGTGATGAGATTTTACTTCACCTGCAGTCAAAAAATAGAACTTTTAACACTACAGGTTCTTTTTGTCAGTAATGTCAGGAAAGGAAGAGGAGTGAGAAAATAAAGCCCTTATGGTAGAACTAGTGACTCAATTACTGTTCTGTACACTGTGAACTTCTTTCGGGTTCAGAGTGTACTATTGTCAGACTTGAACTACAAGAGGAAATGTTCTTTGTGTAAACAAATTAGAACAAACATGTCACTAAGACACTTTACTAATACCTTTTTGGATACTCAGAGAAGATTATTATAAATTTTCCATTTCTAGCATGTAGTGGGGGAAGTGGCTTTCTCCTAAAATATAGGTGTTGAATATTCTGTGAGGGTGTCCACATGGATGTGTTAATTATGTCATGGAGAGGATGCTTATCAAGCCTTCGGAGTGATGTTTCCAGTACAGATTAGCTCACTTAGCAAGAAAACCTGGAGTTTGATGCTAGGACCCACAACTGGTTAGTGTCCCTGGGCTCCACACGCTGACGGGTGCCACATTTCTCACGGGTGTGTCAGGTGACCTCAGCAAGCATGAGAGAAGAGGGCTCAGTGGTGTCAGATACATTACGAGTAGGAAAGTGATCAAACTCAAGTCCTTCAGGAAGGAGATAGAAAGTACAGTCCTCCAGGGCCCTGCCTCTTCTCTCCACAATATCACCTAGCGTAGAACAGGGCGTCTCCCCTCACCTGTCAGACCTCTGCTTCTTCTCCATACATCCCTGCTCTCATATTTCTGATTCTTACCTTCGGTTTCCCTGTCTTCTCTTCATGACTGTAAATGCCTAGGCATGGTTTTGATAAAAGCAATAAGCTGTTTTTATCCTCATAAAATTATTTTGCCTGTGTCACCATTTTCATTTTGGAACATGGATGAAAAAAAGTTGATTTTATATGTGAATCAAACCTGAGCTGGTGTGGCTCCAAGCACCAACACCAGGGCCATGGGTAGGAAGTTACATGGATGATGAGTTCAAGGTCAGCCTCAGGGAGAATTTTCTGACAGAGCAGTCTAAACCAAGCCCAACGCTTCCACAGAGGTCTGGATAACCACGTTGGGGATACTGCAGAACAGACTCTCGCATGATCGGTGGCTGAGCTGTACAGATCTCTCGAAGTCTGGCATATTTCATGTACCTGGGTTGGACCCCAGCTAGCTATTTATTACCCAGGGACCTCGGGAAACATGTGTTCTTTATAAGCTTTGCTTTTTTAATAAGATAGTGTTGGTGTAGAGAATATATGAATGTATAAAAAGTCGTTAGCACAACGTCTGACTTGTAGTAAAAGCACTCAGTCATTCAAGTCGGAGGCAGGCCCTTGGGGACTGTGAGCGGATTTCAGTCCTCACTCTGCCATTTACTATAAGCTGTGTGCCTGAGACAGTGTACTGAACTCTGTGGCTAGGTTTCTTATTTGTAAAATAGTACTACCAGTAAAATCTGTCTGAGTTTTTAACAAATAAGATACTGCGCATGCCACTAACATGAAATTTTCCTCCTGGGTTTGTGGTGGGACTGTCCTGTCCTGTCCTGTACTTCCTGTGAAGTTCGGTGGGGCCAGTGTATTGAATGGAGAAGTCACGGGCATCTCTTCTGGCAGAAGCTTCTAGGAGCCAGGGGACAAAACACCAGGCTCCCTGCTCTGCCATGACCACCAGCAACATTCTCCATGGCAGAGCCTCCATCACAGCCTGGGTCTCGGCTCACAGCAGATTCGTTAGCCTGAATAAAAAATAAACTTTTTTTTAAGCCATCAATATTTTGACATTTTTTTGTAACTACAGCAAAGCCTAGCACATTCTGAGTGGCACACCACATGAGCAGCCTTCACTCTGGACGTGAAGTTCGATTTCAGCTACAGTGAGTACCGAATGCCAGCTGCATGGACTCAGACACCTGGGCCACAAAGACCAGGGAAAGGCTGAATACTGAACATGCGGCTCCACGCGGGCCTGTGTGTAGAACTTCCCTCAGGTGTGCTATGAAATATCCGTTGCCTGGTGTTGACATGCTGGACCCTTTGCTCATGTGGCTGAGCTCAAGTGGCTTTTCTTTAAGCAAAGGCTCATTGTACCTGGCCTGGGGACTAAGCAGGCGGTTATTATCTGTCCCCTTATTCTGCTCGCTCTCTATGCCCTTGTACATTCTGACCCTCGGTGACACCTAGAGCCTCAGGAGACTCCTGCCTCAGTCCACGCCATCAAGGAATCCACAAGAGCCCCTCACCCCCCTGCCCATTTGGGTGGCGTGCCTCTGCATGCATCCTCCTTCCCTTTTAGTTCCTCTCCCTCTGGAGCTCTAGGGGTAAATATGAAATGTCACAGGGACAGCTCTCTCTGGGCACCTGAGCACTGTGTTCGAGCAGCCCTCATAGTGATTGAGTCAAGTGAGTGGAGTTCATTTAACATTGTGCTGGAGGCTTGGATTTTTGCATAGATGACTCAGTGTCAGTTTTTGACGTCTGTCCAGGGCTTTGGCTTTTCCTTAGCCTTTGTTCCAGAACATTGAGGTGACAGTGGAAATGTTTCTGCTGCCTGAAGAAAAACATTATTAGAAATGGCTTTCACTGGGCTGCTGGTGTTCCACCTTTCATGTAAGGTAATAATAGCCAAGTAATTCTGAGAACTGAAAGAGGCTAGCAGTCATTTTAGAAAATAGCATCTTTTCTGCCAGAACAGTAATTCATGTTTATTTTTTTAAATTGGAACATATGAAAGCATAATAAAAAGAATGACTCTTTATAACCCCATGGTACAAAAATAACCATTGTTCCTTTTGGTTTTTACATGTGAGTACATTTTTAAGTGAAATCAGAATGATAACAGTAGCAAATATTATTGAAACTGTTCTCTGTGCTAGGAAGTCTTTAAGCATGTTATGTGCATTATCTTATTTTTCCTCACAACAACCCTTTGAAAACTCATCTCCATTTTACAGAATAGCAAACTGAGGCACAGGGAGGCCAAGTCATTTCTCCAAGGGCACACAGCTCATAAGAGTGGTGCCGAGATGGAAAGCAAAGCAGTCTGCCACCAGAGTCCTGGGCCTTGACTACTCCGTGATATTGTCTCACAGTAAAGGCACATTTCACAGAATGGGATTACTTTCAATGAAATTTTGCAGCGTCAGCTCTGAGTAGCCTGGCTCTATCTCCGTAGTCTGTAGATTGGGATCTAAAACCACAGATGTGGTTTGATTTACCTAGAACAGTGTAGCTGGTAAATGTCAGTGCCAAACTGGAACACATCTCCTCACCCACACAGTCCATGCGCAAGCTGGCTCCAGGGATGTGTGCACCTTCGTCCTCTCCCCATGCTGCATCCCTGAAACAGCTCACTGTTGCTCTCAGTGCCGAGTCCTGATGGAAGGTCGGATGGAGGACTCGCATGGCTTTCTTCCCAGCACGTACATGAACCTGCAGTTTGTGTTCAGGGAGTGTATGGGCATTTAGTGTTTGCTGACTCTTAATTACCCTGCAGAGGTGGGGCTTTGAAAGGCTGCAAGGAGTGGCCCAGCAGGAGGTCCAGCTTTTCACCCTTATCAAACATTTCTAACAGATTTGCTAATGAGCAGTAAGAGTGATTGATTTGAGCTTTAAATGCCATAGTTCCCCTCAACCTGGATTCTTCAGGACCTGCCAAGCATTGTTATAACTCTAAGTGAGCCAAAAGTCAGCCAGCCCTGTGCTCGCAAACATCCTGGTCTGTACGAGGCTGTCCTGTCCCAGCAGTGTGTGAGAGAAGGAGGACATTGCGTTGAGGTGCAGAGTGTCTGGGTGGCCAGCTGCGGTGTGGTTGAGAAAGGAGGCACAGGTGATGGTTTACTGCTGCAGTCCTTAAGGTGGAACTCCCTCTGTATCTTCAAGTGTGGTGGTGGACTTCTTCATTGAAAATGCCAAGCAGGTTGGTTGGGTTTTTTTTTTTTTTTGGTTTTTTTTTTGTTTTTGTTTTTTTTTTTTTTTAATAGCTTAATCTAGTGAGCACAAGGAGGGCACAAGCAAGATCTTATGAATCTCACGAACAATGTAGAGTGAAAAAAAGACCAGAATGCTGGATAGTCCGGGCTACCCTGGAGGTGGTGGTTGGGTGACTGACAGGGGTGTGAGAAAGTTTCTGTTCTGTTTTTCTTTTTTAACTGGGTGCTAGTTACATAGTTTGTTCAGTTTGTGGAAATTCAGCTTTATATATACTAAATGTTCTCTTTTCTGAGTATAAATTATACTTAAAAGCCCTTATTTGTGTTTGTATATGTTGTTGCACATTGATCTGTATTTACTTGAATCACTGTGAAGTGATGTAGAATTTATTACCTAGATATTAAGAAACATCTTTACTAAGAGTGGTCAAGTCTGTATGGACAGAACTTCTGAAATCATTTTTTGATTTAAAATATATCTTAAATGGCTTCAGGGTAGACTCCTGAACAATGGAGAATGATGTCATTTTAGTTCAGCAGACATTTTATTGACAGCCTCCTGTGAATAAGGGTCAGTGCCAATACAGGCTGGATACAGGTGTGAGCCATCTCTCCCTGAGGAGCCTGCGCCCTGTCGGGGTTCGAGCCCATGCATGGGTGATAAAGAAGTAGAGTGGTGCCTCAAAAGCACCATGGAGACCGCAGAAAGGAAAGGCAGCTTTCCAGCGGGACAAGGAAAATCTTCATAGAAGAAATGGCATCTGAAATAAACCTTACAGCATATGTAGGATTTTAATTAGCAGAGGTGGATGGGTGGTAGGCATTGTCAGTATTAGACACAGGAGGAAGGCCATAGGAAATTCATATATATATTCTGGGAACTTCGGGTTGCATGGTTCCGCCAAGATGACTGGCATCCATCAGGTACAAGGTGAAGCCTGAAAGGTAAGCTGTGGCCTTACAGTGGCCAGGTTGTATTATTTGAGAGGCATTAGGGAGCCAAAGTTTCTGAAAAGTAGAGAAGCATGATTAGATTAGACATCTTTGATAAGATCTATTTCCCAGCCTCGTCATTGTGCCAGTAGCCTATCTGCCCAAAATAAACATTTGCTAGGTTCAGGGCATTTTTTAGTGCTGTAATTTGAGCCTATTCCTTTTTGGGTCTGCTGGGGAACCATATATACGTAGCTTCCTTGTGTTTTCTGTGCTCATCTCTCTAGGAATTGATGATTATTATATATCTTCTTTAGTCCTTACACCCATCCCTCCATCTTGGCCAGCTGAAGTCACAGTTTCTTTATCCTTTTTTCATACATCCTCTTTTCCAGACTGATAGTGATTTGGCATTTAGTGCTGTCCAGCCTGATGCTCTTGTGCCAGATAAAACCACTAGGGATGCTGATGCATGGCAAAATTGTGTGCGGGAAGAAAGCGGCCAAGAAATATTGGTAAACTTCTCTAAGTCATGATGGAGGCCTGACCCACCAGCCTGGGGTTGTGTCCCACTGTGCCGCGGGGCTCCCTGCTCTGGGAAGCAGCACGCAGTAGGATTTTTCACATGGCAGGCTGTTCATGTTTGCTGTTGGCAATAGTCCTCATTTGACTTTCATCCACTTAAGCAATGTGAGGTTTTTTTAGTTATTATCTTATAATTTTTTTACTATGTCATCATGCTGTACTCTTAAAAAAAGGTGACTTGGGCTGCGTATTGTCTTATCCACTTGAGACTTTATATCAAGGCATTATTCTAATCAAAGTGTTGTTAACTTGACAAATAAGATGCTTTAGTTTAGATCTTATGAATCTTTGTTTAGAGAATATATTCGGACATGGCAAAGTCTGGGGACTTTTTTAGTCTTCTGGGGACACAGGTCATAGTGTGTCCTGACTGGAAAGAGGACCTGAGTTAGGGTGATTCGATCCAAATCTGACTCCTTTAAGTCTCAGGTTCTACTCCCTATGTGGCTCTGACACATTCTTTGCCAGGCTTGGTCATGAGGATCAAACAAGACAACCCTATGAACATCCACAGTGTCTGGTGCACAGACTATATTTGTCTTCCCTTCTAGAGCACAACCAGCACCCCTGTCTGCACCCTGCCCACCCCTGCCTCTCCTGCCACCCCTGCCAAGATGCTCAACTTTGCGTTTCTTTTCCCCAGTTGGCCCTTGAATTAGAAAACTATTTCACATGGTCTTAGCTTAGTACTGTTTTTTGAAATCACTTTGGTTGTGGTTTATGGTTGTTTCCACATCTAAATACTATTGTTGTATTACTCAATTATTAAAATTAATCTTGTACCATATTATCATCACATCTGTTTAATGATTTCATTAAGAAAATAATTTCTTGTATAGATGAATGTATATCCTGGAACTTTCTTTTATCTTTCTTTCTTCCTTTTTTTTTTTTTTTTCATTCTCCTATTAAATGACTGAGTTCTGAATTGGATGCACTTCCATGATGGTGAGGTTCGCTGTGAGTGAGTGTGGCAGGCATCTCAGTTCCCCCGGCACTTTGGGAAACCAGGACTGACCGGTAACCTCATTCCATTATGCATTTCTACTCTGACAACCACAAGCTGCCATCTTATCAGACAGAACACTAGATACCCTGGGAGATCTGAATCTCTCAGTGCATGGACACGGGAAGGAGTTGGGCTGTCCTATGTTCAACCTGAGAGGATAGTAGGGAGTTTTTTTTAAATCTGGGACTTAACATATGTCTGTTGTGTGTGCACACATTTTATCACAGTAACTGTCTCTTAGACATCAAACCTTAAAGTGCTTCTTCTGTCCTGTCTTTTTCAGGTAGAACGACATGACATGACTACCCTAAGCCTGCCCCTGAACATACGCCGAGGCGGGTCGGACACCAACCTCAACTTTGATGTACCAGATGGCATCCTGGACTTCCACAAGGTCAAACTAAGTGCGGACAGCCTGAAACAAAAAATTCTTAAGGTAACGGAGCAGATCAAAATCGAGCAGACATCGCGTGATGGGAACGTTGCGGAGTATCTGAAACTAGTCAGCAGCGCCGACAAACAGCAGGCTGGCCGTATCAAACAAGTCTTTGAGAAGAAGAATCAGAAATCAGCTCACTCCATTGCCCAGCTGCAGAAGAAGTTAGAACAGTACCACAGAAAGCTCAGGGAGATCGAACAGAACGGAGCCTCCAGAAGCTCAAAGGACATATCCAAAGACAACCTGAAGGACATCCAGCACTCTCTGAAAGATGCCCACACCAAGTCTCGAACTGCCCCGCACAGCATGGAGAGCAGTAAATCGGGCATGCCAGGGGTCTCCCTCACTCCACCTGTATTTGTCTTTAGTAAGTCTAGAGAGTTTGCCAATTTGATCCGGAACAAGTTTGGCAGCGCAGACAACATCGCTCACTTGAAAAATTCCTTAGAGGAGTTTAGGCCTGAGGCAAGTGCCAGGGGCTACGGTGGCAGCGCGACCATTGTGGACAAACCCAAGTATGGCAGCGACGCCAAGTATGGCAGCGATGACGAGTGTTCGAGCGGCACGTCAGGCTCCGCGGACAGTAACGGGAACCAGTCATTCGGGGCCGGTGGAGCGGGCCCACTGGACAGCCAGGGGAAGCTCACTGTGATCCTGGAGGAATTGAGGGAGATCAAGGATACCCAGGCACAGCTGGCCGAGGACATAGAGGCACTGAAGGTGCAGTTTAAGAGAGAATATGGTTTTATTTCTCAGACCCTACAAGATGAGAGATACAGGTATTTCAGACTGTTCTTTTAGAATGTATTTGGAGGCATGAGTTACTAACTGCAGAGAGATTGCTCAACAGTAATATGCTGATGGTTGCGTTTTTCATAAAGAAGAATATGGGTTAAAAGGCATTTAGGGATCCGTAGTTTTTGCCATACTTCATACTTGACAGTTTAGAGAAAGACATTATATGTGTGGATCTGTGAAAATATCACTGTGTGAGTCTATGATTCACACGCATATTAAGCTCCTGATTCAGGGACTTCTGTTGGGAGATTTTATGACACTAGTTCATGGATCTGCATTTGATTTTTGTCCTAATAACTATCAAATGAAAAACTAATTCATTGTCCAACAAGGTAGATTTTATTTAGTACATCAGTATTAAAGTCTTTATATAGCATATTTTTTTACCTATTGTATCTTGCTCATTAAACTTTTCCCCCTAAATGAAGAGTGTTCAAAAGAAATTTTAAGATTAAAGTATAAATTTCAAATCTGTGGATTATGTATGGTAGGGAAAACAGTATATTTACAGTTGTGAGTACATGAAACACAGAGTTTATTCTTGTACTATTACTTATTAATTTTTGTATTATTTTCCATATAACCAACTATAAACCTACTTTTGCCCCACCCTGTATTGGCTAATTTTAAAAGTCAGATGTTTTGTAGGCTGGCTTTTGTGTGTTAATAAAAACTGTATATGACCAAATATAAGGTGATTTTCCACCATTTTCCCAATAAAAATTCTCTGAAGGTTTTTTGGTCAAAATGAGTGTGTTAACTTATAAAAATGTAGATTAAAAAGTGAATATATATATTACATACTGTAAGATTTCAACTTTAAGTTTAGCTTACATGTTTTATATCTGATACATGGTTTTATATATGTATTAATTTAGGAATGTGGCTTTTTTTCAGCTCAGATTTTATGAAATAATTTTTTAAACCTTCCTCATAATCTTTGATTTTGGTTTCTTTGTCACACAAGAAATATTTTTGAGTCCCAAATTTTCCAGAAAATATTAACCTTAATTCTCTTAGAATGGTTTGGGATACAGCACTCTTTGGATTCAAGTTTTATCCCAACTCACAAATAACACATTTACATAAATTTAGGAAAGTGTTTGTTCTCATTTGCTTATATAGTTATATTTGTGATCTCCATGATTTAGCCACTGACTATATTGTTTACTTTAAGCATTCTTCAGAAGGCTTGTTTATAACACCAATGTGGGGCACCTATGAAGTCCTACCTGAGAATAAGCTTAAATATGTAATTTTTGTCTCATTTTTAAAAAATGATTCAGGTGTTCTATATAAGCATATTAAAACTGGCGTTGATCAGCGTCATTTCAAGCTAACACATCTTCCCCAAATAGTGCTTTCTGTTTCAAAATAAATATTATAAGCTTATGTAAATATAAGATAAATCCCTCTTCTCTGAAGGGGATGAGGGCTGAGAATAGGGATGTTTGTTCCTCTGTTACCTTAGACTTTTGGAAATGCCACCTGATAAGCCATCTGTAATTTATAATGAGTTTAGGTTCCAAAAGCTGAAACATGTATTCAGAATTAATGTGTGCACTGGGACATAGTGGGGTTGGCTCTAGCATAGTGACTGTTTCTTTCCTTATGGGCACTCTGGTGCCCAAGAGCCATGCCATGAGCCACTGGGCACCATGGGGCGGAGGAGGGAGGGGCACCAGGATGCCTGCGGGCCCTTGCTTTGAGCGGGAGCCCAGACAGCGCTACTTCCTGACCATCCATGGTGTATGTGTCATTGCTGAGGTCTGTGCTGTTGTCATCGCTGCCCGCAGAGGTGCTGGTCTGACCTGGGTGGAAAAGCCAGATTTGCTTTGCACGAAACCTCAGCGCTGAGGACAGACAGAGTCAGGACTGTGGAGACTGGTCTCTTCTGGAGCTGGAAGTCAGTCTTCCCACAGCTAGATGTTTCTTTTGGAAACATAGTCACCAGGAGATGAAAACAAACCAAGGGGTACTGATGGTAGTAAGATATGAAGGACGTCATTCTAGAATGTGCTAGAAATGTCGTGCTCAGAATTGCTCTTTTCTTTACAAAGGTACGAGCGACTGGAAGACCAGCTCCATGACCTGACAGACCTGCATCAGCACGAGATGGCCGACCTGAAGCAGGAGCTGGCCAGCATCGAGGAGAAGGTGGCCTACCAGGCCTACGAGCGCTCGCAGGACGTCCAGGTGCCTGTCCTCTGTCAGTAGGCACTCCGCAGGCACTGCCTAACCACTGATTCATTTCACAAACCAAGTGCATTACCGCTGAGCCCTAAAGGATTTCCGGCTAACGGAGCAAACATTTCTTCACCTTATTTACCCCATTAGTTCATGCTACGGACATTACTGAGTAACAAAGCTATATTCTGTTTACTTTCTGCCTAAAGTAGTTAATATTTATTATCTACCCCCAAGCTCCTCATCTATATGCTACTCTCTTCACACAACCAAAATTTTTTTTAATTTTAATACATAAAACAAATACTGCTCTTAAAATTGGAAGTTTATATCTTTTGACTGCCTTCACCCATTTGCCCTCCCTCCCTACCTCTGGCAACTACCAGTCCCCTGTTTCTATGAGTTCAAGTTTTTTAGATTCAACATGTGAGATTATATAATATTTATCTTTCTCTGACTTACTTCACTTAGCATAATACCCTCTAGAACAATGCATGTTGTTGCAAATGACAGTAGTTCCTTCTTACTCATGGCTGCATAGTATTCCATTGTAGAGAGAATACCACATTGTCTTTGTTTATTCATTCAGCAGTAGGCACTCAGTTTGTTTCCATGTCTTGGCTATTGTAAATCATGCTACAGTGACCATGGGGGTGCAGATACCTCTCCAGATACTGATTTTATTTCCTTTGGGTATATACCTAAAAATAAGACTGCTGGACCATATGATAGTACTATTCTTATTTAGGGGATAGTTTGGTTTAATACTTTTCATCCTTTTTTAAAGAAACATACTCGAGGGATGAATGGGTAAGATCAAGGGAGGGACTTCGGAAGTCGTTTCAGCGTGTTTCAGTTCCATCTCTAGTTCATAAATGCAAAAGGACGTCTCTGTAACTGGAGGGTCTTTCTTGTTATGATCGATAGAATCCTGGCCCTCCTACTTTCTGTGTGACACAGGACAAGTCAGCTCTCTGTGCCTCAGTTTCCTCATCTATAAAATGGAAACATTAATGAGCTCTATTTCCTGAGATTGTCCACAGGATAAATGGGATGATAAAGTACTTAAATCTTTGCCTGACATATAAGCAGTTAAGAAATAAATGCTGAGCATTCTTTTTGTTATATTGGTGAGTACATATGTCCCTGGGCTGTTAGCTTGACTTTGCCCTTTTTGTGGTTTCTTTTGTTCTCAGAGGCAGGGTGATTCGAGGGGATGGGCTGGTGTAGGTGGGGGTGGCTACAGCCTATGGTGATGCAAGGGTTTGTGGTTATTTTAAGCAAATGAGTATTGGGTTTGTTTGTTTTTTAACCCTGAATTCCCAATTAAAAGAGTGTAAAAGGTAATCCTGTCCTTTGTCTTTATCCCCAATAAGCTAAACACTGGACCCGAGGAAGCACTAAAGGTTGTGGGGCTGAGTGTCTCCTAGTGGGCACTGTGACTAAAGATCCTTACAACACATTCCTTTTTTTTGGGGGGGGGAGGGTGGATTTTTCTTTTAGTAACAAAAATTTGGTAGCAGTTCTAAGGCAATTCTATTTATATATGTAATTCGTCTAGCCAATTAAATATGAATGAATTTGCCTAAAATGTTGGTCTTGCATCTTGTTGTATCACCTTTTCCATGCCTTGTCCAAAATGAAGGACACCCTGGGCCCAGGTATTTGAAACGAATACATGATTTCCGGGGCACTTGCCTGTCATTTCAGAGAGCCAGCATTTTTTAGAATGTGAAGATCTAAACAAGTTTTTTACCCTTTCTGTTGGTAGCCTGTATAATGAAAGTTATATAGTAACAGCTTATAGTAATGGGATTGTATAGTAGCCCCGTTCTTTGGCCCGTAGAGTATATTCAGCAGCAGAAAAGCAAATCATGTTAGAGACATTCTGCTGTTTCAACCCTAAAAAGATGAGTGTGTTTCAATTGAGCAAACGTGTTGGTGAATGAGTTAAGTAGTAAGCTAGCAAACCGAAAGGGGCCCATTGTACCACCTGTACTTAGGTCCTTTCCTCCCAAGAGACTACAGGTTTTTCTCTTTCAAGCTTCATATCCCATAACCCCATCTCCTGAGTGTTCAGCTGGTACACAGCACCTGCTGCCTGCTCCTCATGCCTCCTCTCATGGCACTGTGGGCCTGTCCTCTGCCTCATGCAGCTGTGGCCTCTTGGCTGGGGAAGAGGGCAAAAGGGAGGCTTGGCATAGTCTGATGGGTCCAGAAGGCTCGCCTCAGGACGTGACAGTTGGTGGGAGACCTGAAAGACAAATGAGAGAGGCACCGGTGAGAAGGGGCGGGAGTGGGGAGGCAGACATTTCAGACACAGGACACTGCATGTGCACAGGCCCTGGGCATGCTCTTTCTCAGAACCTGACAAAGCCAGTGTGGCCAAAACACAGCAGGGGGCAGGGGGTTGGCATGAAGTGAGGCAGGAGAGAGTGGCTGGGCCTGAGCCATGTTAAACATTTTAAAGGTTTTGCAAAAAAGAATGACATCCTATATGCCTCCCTAAAGGTCATTTGGGCTGCTATGTGGAAAGTGGATTCACGAGGTTGAGAATCAAGAGGATGTATGGAAAAATCTGTGTGGCACGCAGGCAAGAGATCTGGTGGCTTAAATTGGGGTCGTGACTGTGGGAGGGGAGAGAAGCAAACCAGCCTAGATAGATATTGGATGTTGTAGCAGCAGGGCTGGGTGATGCTGTCAATGAGTGCTCTCGGGCTCCTGGTATGAGGAACTGGGCAGATCAGGGGCCAGTTTTGAGAAAAGGAACATAGGAAGGGAAACAGGGTTTGTGGCAGGTGCAGGAGAAGGTACAATACATGAATCCACATTTGGACATGTTGCATTGTGCTTTTAAGAAGGTCAAATGAAGATGTTAAGGAGTCTTATAGATACGTGAGTCGATCTCAGAAGAGACAGCTGGGCTAGAGGTATACTTGGAGTCATCTGTGTCTTAGTCACTAAAGGCTTGGAAAGATCGAGATCTAGCAAGAATTCATAGCCTCAGATAGTGTCTCAAGTAACACAGCATTCCAAGAGCAGGTGGAAGCAGAGTTGCCTCACAGTCCATCCTGCCCGCCCTTCTCCCTTCGTGCTCTGCCTGTCTGTAATGGGCACACACAGACTCCAAGCAGTGAAACAAGGATGAGCACTTGGAGAGAGCACCTACTCCATGGCTGGAGGTAGACAGCTGTCCCGAAATGGAACCCCACCTCTCCTCTGGTTTCTCCCTCATGGTACCAACAGATGCCAATATTTTAGGCACTTTATTTCATATATGGATGGAGTCAAAATACTTAATTTCTCATTTATGATTTTTATGGTTGTATATACATGCTCCTTCTATCCATAAATAACAGGATAAAATGAGCCTTAGGATTCTTGTTTTATTTCTTTGCTGTCATCGTCGTCATCACCATTGTCAGTCGTGTTACGTGAAGCTGTCTTGACACCAAGCGTTCTCAGCTGGGGGATTGCATGCACTTCCAGGCAGGTGCTCACACGTTGCCTGTGACCTCACAGCATTTGATCCTTGCTCTCGCTTTTGCCCGCAGGAAGCCTTGGAATCCTGCCAGACTCGCATTTCTAAGCTGGAGCTGCACCAGCAGGAGCAGCAAGCTCTGCAGACAGACACAGTGAACGCCAAAGTTCTCCTGGGGAAGTGCATCAACGTGGTCCTGGCCTTCATGACTGTCATCTTGGTGTGCGTGTCCACCATCGCAAAGTTTGTCTCACCCATGATGAAGAGCCGCTTCCACATACTTGGCACCTTCTTTGCTGTGACTCTTCTTGCAATATTTTGTAAAAACTGGGACCATATTCTGTGTGCCATAGAAAGGATAATAATACCCAGATGAAGCCACTGGTTCCTATCTTCAAGTTTCTTCAAGTTTCTATTTTAAAAAGAACTCTGTGCATATTACCAAATTTTAAAATGAACAGTTGTGCCAACTGAAGATTACTGGAAGGACTGGGGCTGTGTGTTGTAAATAACTACAATTCTCTTAACTCGGTAGCAGTCACCAGCTCAGTCCTCAGTTCCTGTGCCTGGGTAACATGCGTCTGTTTCAGGAGCCCGCCCCACTCTGCTCACTGCCTTAATCAGACCAGATTTCCTGCCCGCCTGACTCGCCCAGCGTGGTGGACCTCTGGTTGTTGAGCACTTGGCATACTTAGTGGCTCAGAAGAAAAGGGAATTTCAGTCTCTCTCTCAAGTCTCTATCAAAATTGAGCTCGCCATTGTTAGTGGCCATGTTTTCCCCAAGTCCTCTAAGCAGCAAGGGTGTGGCATGCGTCAGGGAAGGGAAAAGGCCCAGGAACTGACTGTGGTGAACACTCACAGCTGATGGAAGTGCAGGACATCCCTGAGGGATCCACCCCGATGGTTCGCAGTTGGCCGCAGGTCCCGTATGTGCCGAGTGTCCGCAGTGGTCATTTACCTGTGACTCTCCGTGATATGGAAATCTTATTTTACATCATGTATTCACCCAAAGTCTAACTTAGTTGCTCTGTTGCACTTTAAATGGTAAGACACAAGGGTGTCTGAATGAGGCTTCTGCCTTCTCATGCCCTCAGAGCCACACACCTGATTTCATCCTAACCGGCTGCTGAATGCCCAGCCTCCAAAGCACAGAGAAATGCTTCCAATCCCTCATCAGACTGCAGCTTTTACATGGGAGTCCTGTGAGCACTACTCTGGAGGTTTGTGATTCCACACACCCTGATTTCGATAATCCCCTGTGAGGGTGTGATTAATTTTATTGGCAGGTCTGTGAGGGGTCTTGAAGCTCCCTCAGTAAATGAGAACACATGATGCTCGCGTTACAGGGCTTTTTCCTTAAGAAGGAAAACTAAACCATAGTTTCTAAAGTTGATGTGCATTAAGGTAGGGGCACTGGAAGCAGGAGGAAGTATGACACGTGTCTAAGTGGATGGCAGCTAGATAAGTGGGAGCCATTCACCTGGATGAAGATTGAGAGGGTCCGCTTGGGACCCTGAGAGACCAGCCAGAATAAGATAAATTAGACACCGTGTCTGAGCCAGTGTTGCCATCTGTCTTCTAGGATCTGACTGAAAGTAAGTCCTAGGATAACAGTGGCCACATTTCCCACATTCCCACGAGGGCAGCGTCTTTGGCACCTATTTGGGGGACATGTGACACTGTCCGTCAAATCTGTCCCTCTGTCCACATGAAAGGAAACTGCTCTCTAGGCCCTCACCTCCCCACTTCCATTATTTGAGGCATAAAGATGCATGTTGGTGTACATTTTCTTCCGGAAAACATCAAATGACCTGGATTTGAATTAAGTGCAATATTTTGCAAAAAGCTGCTTTTAGGGAAATCTGAAAAAATGTGACAGTGCGCCACAGTTTGAGAGAGTGGAATTGTCAGGCACTTGGTGCGAGTCTGGGGTGTGAGTCTCACAACATGAGCTTTTTATTTTTTTAGGGTTATAATGCAATGGTTTTAATTAGTTCACAAACTTACATAGCTCTCACCATCACCTAATTCCAGACACAAGCTTTTTAAGACAATAAACACAATTTCATGAAATCATTGGCTGTGAAGTATTTTGGATTCAGGGAAGAAGGAGTTACTAGTCCCACCTGCATCTCATGGCTAGCTCCTGTCACTGGCAGGCTTTCCCTGGGTCTGCCAAGTTTGCTGTAAATACACTGTGATCCATCAAATCCAGGGGACAGAGACAGGTTCCAGGTCCAGGGAAGGCAGGGAGAGAGAATGGTGCACTTCCTTCTGCGTTTATATTTCAATGGCCAGCACCCTACTTTACCTGTGGGCATCAGCCTCCATGGGTACTTCAGGCTGGGTCCTGGGTGGGCCCCTCTTGATGTCTGTGAACCTTCTGCAGCACTGTGACATGCCGGGGCCTGGGGTGGGTGGAGGTGCTACTGGTAGTTTAGCAAGAATGGGTGAGAGCTCCAGCCCTGAACTAAGGGTTCTGGGGCATCTAGGAAGACACTATCCACCTCCTGCCACCACACACCACTCCGTGGCTCAGCCCAGCACGTTTGCTGCGACACTTCCCAGACCTGCGGCCAGTGTGTGCTCCCCAGTGAGAGAAGTGAAGGAAGTGGGGAGCTGCACACTCCAACCCCTGCAGTCTGGAACAGTGGGCAGGCTTCAGGAACTGGCCGGTCTGAAATAGTGTAGCACCTAAATCATTGCACCTCACCGTGAGTTTTTTAACAGAGTTCCTATTGGTGATTCTCATTAGACATCGGACTAGCTTGTTCTCACTTGGATATGTTCAACATACATGGCATATTTATTTTAGAGTTTTGTTGAAAGTTCATGAAGCTGTCCGATAGATGGTATACCCCAAGGGTGCTTTTACTCTCTGTAGTTTATTATTTTCTTTTTGAGGAATAAACCCTCCCACCGCCTGTGTTCTGCACTGCATAAGGAAATTAAATAAAATGTTATTTAAGTATACAGTTAAAATAGTGCTCAAGCTATGACATGTCCTGGAACTGGATATTTAATTTACATTTAAGCCAACTGATCCCTTTTCCCCACCTTGCATTGGTAGTAAACACCTTGTGCATCCCTCCTGAAGCCAGTTGTGGGATGGGTGAGCACCTGCTCATCTAGTGAACTCACTGAGTCATTTTAGATGTTGGACATGGGATTCTAGCCCCTGGGATGTTTGGTGACATTTTCAAGATTGCCAGGATGATAGTTTGCTGAGGAGAAAACAAAAACCCTTATGGGTTTTGAGTTGGCTATTCCAGCTTATATTTTGAGTATGATTAAGCCAGAGCAGAACACTATCCCCCCAAAAATAAATATATAAATAAATTTAAAGCCACAACAAAGAGGCAGTAAATACAAGTCCTGTGTTGCTGATTTGGGGCAGTGAAAGTTTCTAGTGCGTGCCATTTTCACTTAGGTGCTCGCTCTGATCCCCTGGTAGACTGGAATCTGAAACCTCTTTTCACCTCCCCCGTGCTGTTATCCCTCTCTGCCACTTAGCATCCTGTGAGTTTAGCCCCTCTCCTGCTTTGTCGTTCTTGTTTTCACTGAAATATTGCCCCACAGTGTCTGCTCATCACCCTTCCATCCTTCTAGCATATGAGGTTTCAAATGGGTTTGATAATAGTGCCGGGAACTGGCTCCCCTGGGGCAACTAGTTACTTTTGTCCTTTTTGTTTGGATTTTAAATACCAAATTATTTTGCATTGAATGGGAACATTTCTTTTGCATTGAAACCAAATATAGTTGTATCGGTTTGGAAAAACATTTAATTATACTTATTAATATGAATGTGAGTAGTTAAATAAACCTATTTTGCATATTTGTATAGTTTTGAGAAACCAGTGGTAGGACAAAGTGGCATTATTTAAAATTCAGGGCTTTATCTGGAGAGAGGTATTTCAAGAAATTTAGCATATGTGCTAAGGAAAGAGTTGATCTAAAAAAACAGTAAGTCACTGAAAACAGTGAGATTGGCCTGTTTACCTCAGAAGTAGTTATGAAGTTTAAGAAAATGGTATAGGTAATTAGTATTTGAAACCCATAAGATATAAAGCAGAATTAACCTGTACTTTCTAAAGTCACTACAATTTCTCTGTTCCTAAGAAGCTGGAAAGTAGTATACCTGAATTGTTTTAGGAATGATTTATGTGTGGCAATTTTAATTTATGTATTTAAAGCATGTCTCGCTGTGTCTGTCCTAAGAGAAATGTTTCAACAAAATGTGCTGTGTGTTAATGTTTAAGCAGTAGACTGTGGCTCTGAAAGTAAAAACTGGAAATGTTTATTGTGTGATCCATCGCATAAGTTCCGTTTTGTGGGATACTATATTCATGTCAGTCTAAAATTGTAAGTTCTCTGCAGATCAGCCCATTCATTCAAAGCAGGTGCCATTATTTTTTTTAAATAAACACTGGATGTTAGCTTTGATGTTAAATAAAGAGCTAGATTTCTTAAATTTTCCCATTTGTCGGAGTCAGTATCAACAGCAGTTTGTGTGTGTGTGTCGTCGATTTTTTAAATGGACTTTATTTCAAGCCAACTAGATGGGAAGGCACAGAGATCTCCCATGTGCCCTGCCCACACACGGGCACAGCCTCCCCGCTATCAACGCCCTGCCAGAGGGTGCCCTTGGCACAGTCGATGAAGCTGCATTTACGCCTCATTATCTCCCAAAGCCCATAGCTTTCGTTACAGTTCAGCCTTGCTCCTTCTCTGACTTAGTATTCACCACTACAATATCTTACGCAATAGTTTCACATCTAAAAATCCTGTGTTCTGCCTATTTATTCCTCCTTCCCTCACCCCTTATAATCAATTTTTAAGCTAATTCTAAGTCTATTTCATAAAATTTTTTGTGTGTGTGATAGGCAACCCATTACTCAAGCCCTAGTGGGGAGGGAGTTACTTTCTAATAGGTATGACCACTAAGATGGAGAAGTTTATAGGACATAGAAGACTGGTGATACCAAACAGCACTTTTCTGGCCTTTCATAGATGTGGGCTGACAGCTAACAACATTCTTTGAGCATTTACTTTATATAATGCTCTGTGCCCAATGCTTCACATACAATGTCCAATGTAATTGTGCCAACACTTAAACAGACGCTCTTGTCCCTGCTTAACACATGAGAAAGCTGAGGTTAAATAACTCACAGCGTCATGCAGCAGGTGTCTGTGGAGCTGTTACTTCAGCCCCAACCTGGTGTGACTGCAACCCGCACTGGGGACCAGCGAAGGATATTGAGCGATCGGCTCCTAGTTCCCCCGTAGCTCTCAGTGCCTGTGAGGTAGATGACGCCTGGAGCATCACAAGGGGTCGCTTTCAGCCCTAGGACTAGAGCAGTCAGTACCATTCACTGCACACTGTGCCTTTATCCCTTTGCACTGCATGCTGTGATGAGGATGGTTACCTGAAGCCAACATCCTAGGTCTTTGTAGAGGCATAGGCTGTCAGATTTGTGGATGAGGAGAATAGAAAGCTGTTAATTAAAGCAACTTTTACACCCTCCCTGGCTTCCTGAGTTCAGGGGTGTATAACTGGCAGCTGGCTTGGCTGAGTGTTTATAAGCTTTTTCACTCAGCTCTGAGATGGAGAAGTCCCTGGTGGCTTCTGCTCTGTGCTCCTTTACATCTGCTACCATCTGTGGGGGCTGCCTCTGAAATTTCTCTCCTTGCTAAGCCAGCCAGAAGTTCTCCCTTGCCAGGCCTTGAACTTGAGTAAAGTAGTTAGCAGAAATGAGCGACAGCCATGTTAACGGCTGTTTTGTTGGTGGTTACTCTACTCTAGCCAGGCACTGGGAATTGAATTTACTTTTTCTGTTCTGCTCAAAAATAAGCTCCTGAGTGTAAGGTTATTAGTATTCCACCAAGGAAAATAATGCCAATCAGCCACAAAATGAGGCAATACAGAGCTTTATTGGGGGTTGCACACCCAGGTGAAGCTCTCCAGTCTCATGGTTGGGGGCCAAGGAAGTCGCACCGGAGCCTAAGAGGGGAAGGAATTTTATACATGCGGTCCGCGTATCATTGGTCAGTCCTCTTTAGGCGCGAGTTGCCATGGTCCGCCCCCCCCCCCGCTCCAGTCGTCTTCGTCTGAGGTCAGCCAGCTTTTTACGCGCTTCAGCCCCTGGTGGCCATCTTATCTCACCACGCCGACCTAACACTGAGAATAGTCACAACTCAGAGATACTATGGATTTATTCGAGAACACGGCAATCAAGCAAGTCATAATCTTTTTGCTGGTGGAGGGTCTTGGCCTCAGTTTGCAAAAAAAAAAAAACTCCAAAACTCCCTATCTGCGGAACACAAAGTGGAGCTCAGTAAAGCGAGGTGTGCCTGTTGTCGAAAGAAAGCAAAGGAATGCCTTGGTCTGCACTAAATTGCTAAGGGGCTCCATCTGCCAAAGAACCTCTCAGGGCCCTGGATTCCCCTCTGATTCCTGGACCGTTCTCACCACAAGCAGCTGCGCTGACAGAGCCTTCCCCACGGTGTGTCCTCCCAAAAGCAGTGTTGATGGCTGTTCCATCATACTTTCTCTGTGGTATGAAGCCCACGCCCTCTAGCTGCAAGGAACAGGGAACTAGAAGACAGAGCTCCCCAGTGGAGGCCACAGCCAGGCCAAACATACCCCTCACACAATGGCTGAAGCCAACAGGGGCTGGCCCAAACTGAGAGGTGGTCTCCCCCAGACTCCATGGTCAGACCTCGCAAGGCGACTTCCAGCTACGCATAGGGTTTCCCCTTGTAAGCAAGAAACAGCCCCCTAAGGAAGTCAATGAAAATTTTATATGCAGTTGAAACGGAAGTGGCCCGTTCAGTTGTTCAGGTATGTTTCTTCACAGGAAAAGCTGGAAGAACACGAGGAGGCCACTCTCTTGCTGACCTAGCAAGTGGGTGCAGTGTGTCATGGGTCCTCTTGGAAGCAGGGGTCCCAACTGGCCGGTAGCAATGGCATCTTCCAGGCATCCAGTTCACAGACCTGGTTCATGGTCTGCCTGAGAGCACTCCACTCCACTGAGCTCCTAGCCAAGCTTGTGTGTGTGTGGGTGCAGGGTGGGGTGCGGGGTGGGGGCCGCGGCTGGCTTCCTCAGTGGACCTGTCCTGGGGACAGACTCCTTGGCAGCTATTTATATTTGAATGTAAATCAGTGCATTTGGCTTTTCTTGTCCGGGATGTTCTTGTCGGAGATGGGTCAGCACAAACCAGTTTCCCAGGAGTGGCCACCTAGTAAACTGCTCAAGCAGATCCTGAGTTATTGTAGGGTGTGGGAAGCCCGACTTGAATATGGGGGGCTTTTCCCTTGCCTGCAATCTGATTAACCTGGGGAAATGTTTCACCTCTCAGAATCCCCCTTTTCTGAACTGTTAAATGCCTAGGGTTGTCAAGTTTACGTAAAGTGCTTGGAACAGGGCCTTCACATAGTGTGCTTACTGAGCACTTGCTATGTGTCCGGTGCTGTTCTAGACACATGCAAAACAATGCCCCTGTTCCGGTGGGGGTTACACCCTAGTGGAAGGAACAGATGATAACAAAAATACAGTACTTGGCAGCAGTAAGGGCCATGCTCTGAGCAATTAAACTAAAATTAAAGCTCCCCTCAGTATTCTTAGTAAGGAGATGACCTTCTGGCGTGTCGTTTTCTCGGCACATTTTCACAGCCAGCCTTGTGGGCATGGCTGAGGAGAGCCCTCTAAAGCGGAACTACTTCTAGGTCGGAGAGACTCAGCACAACAGCAGAAGCACTCAGACGATCTGGGTGGTTCCTTTTGGCAAAGGTGGTTTCCTTTGGAAAGGGGAGGAGGTCCTCCTAGTATTCTCCTGCACGACATGCAAATGAGCACCTGGGTCTGAGTCAGCAGTGAGTAAGCACCGCCCCCCAACGCCCCCGCGGGAATCGGAGCTCTGTACGCGCTGCCTCCGCCCCTGTCTGCCCCTCCCGGTCCCTGAAGAGCGTCTTGCAAGCAGCCTCTGACCCTTGGCCCCTACTGTGCCACCCTGTCCTGTCACAACCTTGATCCAGGCTTAGTGCCCTATGCACTTGCACCCAGGCTCCTAGCCCAGCCTATGAGTCTCACTGTGCCTTCCTGCTGTGAGGGCCAAGGGAACAAACACTCCCTTCTCCTGGAGCTCCCTTCCCCAGTAGCTCTCAGGGTCCCCTCCACCGGGGCCTGGGACCCCTCCTCTTCAGGCCTGAACTCTCACCTGTTCCCTCCTATTCCCATTCTTCTCTCCTCTCCAACCCCCTGTCCAAGCCAGACCCTCCCACCTATGCCCACTTTCTCCCTGTACCACCTTTTCTGAGAGCTTGCCTCTCCATCATCAAGTCCTATGGCATCCATGCCTGCTTTTCCATGGGTTCACATTAGCCTACACAACCGTCCACACTGCAGATAACCTAAACCCACTTGTTTTGATCCTGACTTTCCTCAACTCTGCTCCTCTTCCCCTTTACCACAGTGTTTCATAAAGGCATAGTCTCCACTCCCCTCTCTCAGGACTTCTTAATCCACTGGGACCTAGTATCAGCCCCAAAACTCACCTGAAACTCCTCCCATTGGGGTCACCAATGATACATTGGCTTCTCTGCTGCACAGTCCCTAGTCTGGATCACTATTCTGTGTCACTCGCCATGGAGATGCTCACAGCAGCCTGAAGCATTTTGCTCCCATTGGGTATTCCTTGCTACCACGCTTCTGTCTCCTATGGCCCCTAGTCTTTTTGCACTGTCTCCATCTCATCCCCTTTCTACAGACTTCCCATGACCCAGCCATCCTCTGTATGACTCATAATCACCATCTCTATGCAATGAGTACCTGCCTCTTTTTTCACCCACAGGCCCATATTTCCAGTTATTTACCTTTCATCCCTACGTACATTCTTAGGGCACCTCAAAGTAGAAAATCGAGCTCCTGGTGTGGCCCTTGCATCAGATCTACTCTTTCTGTGCGACCTAATTCCATTGAAGGCACCACCGCCACCCACGCATCCACCCAAACTAGAAACCTCAGCACCACCCTCCTCTTCCTCACCAGCACCAGTAAGTCATGTCAGTTCTACCTTCTAAATGAGCCCCAAATTGTCCACTTCACTCTATTTCACCCGCCACTACTGTGGTTCAGGACACCACAGTTTCTTCCAGGAAAGTTGTAAGAGCTTCTTAGAAGGCTTCCCCAGTCTCTAGTTTTGTTTCCTCCGGCTCCATCCTCCCTGTGACTGCAGGCTACGATCTTTCTAAAATGCAAATCAGCTCATCTTGTTCACCCCTCAGGGCTTCCCACTGCCCACAGGGTCAAGTCTGAATTTCTGAGTGAAGCCAGCAAGGTCCTTGATGTTCTGGAGCCTGCCTGGCTCCCCAGCCTCGCCCCACATCCGGCCCTGAACCTACAGTTCTTTTCATGCCGTTGGGCTACGCATTAGTGCTCCCCTCTGCCTACAAGCTCATTTCTTCTCCTCCTTACCATTCTGCAAGAGTCTGGTACCTTTTGGCTCTGTGAAGCCTTGTGGAGAGGTACATTGTGCCTCCTTCTCCTCATCAAACTTTCCATTTATTTACTTATATCAGAATGGAATCATAGCTTCCTGTCTAATTCAAAGGGTTATCATGTTCTCCTCCTCCCTCTGTTTTCTGTAAAGGGGGGGCCCTGTTATAATACCTTTACCCCTGTGATTGTCTGTCTCCTCTAGTAGACAGTGAGTTCTTTGTGGCCAAAGCCACCTCCTACTCATCTTGTTCTCCCTCAGGACTTCCCCGAATGCTGGACACATGGGTCACGTTCAATAGATGCAGTGAGCAAAGAAGCTACATACTGTGAAGATGACATCTCTGGTGAGGCTGCCTTCCTTCCCCACTGGGGCGTGAGTACATGGTGGGCTCAGACTGTGTTTCTTCATTATCTGCCATTCCTAGCCAGTTGGTGCTCAATAAATATTATTGAGTATGGATTAGGTTTACTCCAACTTTCTACCCGACACCCCTCCTAATGCAAAGGGATAAAGATACCTCACTGGAACAGTGCCATTTCTGAATGGGTTCCCTTCAACCTCCCTTTCCCTGATACCAGCCTTTATTTCTTCCCACCATTGCCCCTCACCCCACCAGCTTCTCTTCACCCCGCCATGGTCCCCTCACTCTGCACCAGAAGGCAGTTGGGGCCATAAAACAGGTCTCAGTCCCTTGTGGAGAGGACTCAAAGTTCACCCTGGCTAGGGTGAACAGAGCACACCTCAGAGCCCACCCCCTGCCAGGCTTTCAGTACTTTGCAGTTTTATCAAAATAGTGACCACATCTCTGGAATCAAAACTGGGAAACATGAACTTTAACTGAAAAAGAAGAGCAGTTCCTGTTCATTGACCATGTCACTTACCAGGCCCAGGGTGTGGTTTGTGTCACTGCATCCCCACCACAGCCCTGGGAAGAAGCTGCTGCCCTCTGGAGGCACCGACGTGGTGGAGCTGGAATTCCAGCCCTCCTCTGTCTGACTTGGGACCATCATGGTGGGTGCAACCAGCAGGGGCACAAGGCTATCTGTGACATCCTCGGGGGTCCTGAAATTGGGAAATTTCTGGGATTTCTGGGACTTCCGAGGACAGTGGAGCAAGAAGATTGGAAATTTTGAACTTCCGACTTCTGAATTTCCTAGAATGTTTGGAAGACGTTACCTCAGAATAGGGGGGCTGGATGTTACAGGGAGGGGCCCCACCTTCCAAGGAAGCCTGTCTCTCTGGAACCTCTTTGCACCCCAGAGCCCCACAGCTTCCCACTGGGCACAGGTCTAGGGCTGCTTCCAGGTCCCAACCTACATACTTACATGTGTAGTATATTACACACTGCAGAACACAAATAAAGCAAATATGCAGCATATGGACCGTAGACCACAGATTCCATTCACTTATTTGAATAGAATTTATTGGGTTTTATTGTTTTCAATTTTGAAATGACTACCAACTTAGAGAAAAGTTGGATTTCAGTACAATGAATTCTATTTCTCCCGAACCACCGGAGAGTGAGCTGCCGACCTGATGTCCCACCACCTGCAAATACTTAGTGTTCAGCTCCTAAAAATAAGACATTCTCCTACAAAACCACAACATAACCATCAAAATCAGAACATTAAATACACTTGGTACTGACCTCTGAACCTCAGACCTCAGTCAAGTTTTACCAGTTGTCCCAATAATGTCCTTTGTAGCCAAGGGATCCACTTTCCGATGACAAGTTGCGTTAGTCACCTCTTCTGTTTCCTTCTGTCTGGGACACTTCCGTATGCCATTCTGCGTGGCATGGGCCCAGTTCCCACTTGGAGATGCACAGGAGCCATGCCCACAGATAGGTTCTCCTGTGGGGGATCAGGCCTGCATTGTACCTAGACTGCTATGAGACTTGCTTTTGCTAAAACTCCCTCATCCTGAATTGAGGCAGCAAATGTTTACTGCGTATCTTTAAAGTGACTTCCTAAAATCCGTGCCAAACCTCCCAAGGACAAGTGTAACCAGTTCAACCACTTTTCCCTTTGCATTTGCAAATATTCTTCTTCTGTGATGTGATTAGCAGCATCCTCTCCTTTGTTTTCTGCAAAAGGTAACCACCTAAAGCGAACCTGTGCATAGTAAATGAGGACCATCGTGTAATGTGCCCAGAAAAGCAATAAAAGCTTGTCAAGGCAAGGACCAAGGCTTTTCTCCTCTTGTGAGAGTGGCCATGCCATCCCATTTCCTCCACAGGACTTGGTAGTCCGTGTGAATTTGTCTTGTCTCATCCATAGTGCTGCGGACCCCATGAGCCAAGGTTCATGTCACATTTCTTCCATTTTTCCTTGACTTTCATGATCTCAGTGCTTGTGAAGATTACAGATGAGTTTTTTGTATAATGTCACTCAGTCTGGTGTTTCCTCATGGCTAGATTCAGGTCGAACACCTTTCACAGGCATGCAGACCACAGGAGTGACGCTGCTCTCCTCACGTCCTGTCTGATGGCCAGTAGACCAGGGGTCACATCACTGATGCTCTCACTTGGATCACTCGATTAAGGCTGAGTCTGACAGGCTCCTTCACTGTAAAGACATTTTTTTCTCCTTGATTAGTTAATAAATATTTTGTAGGCAAGTACTTTGTGCCTCCTATTCCTCATTAAACTTTGAATTTATTTATATCAGTATGGAATCACAGCTTCCCATTTTATTCAAAAGGTTATAATCCATGATTATCAGTATGTATTTTGATGGTGGGCTACCTCTACCCCCTACTTAGACAGTGGGAACTCATTTGGGCTGTCCTTTTGTCCTTTTGCCACATCTTCATCATTCTTTGAGTACTCTTGCTTTTTGGCACAAATCTTCTAGACTCATCTTGTATTTTCTCCACTCTAAACCGGGAAAAAGCCATTTTTTCAAGGAGTCTGGGTTTCTTTCAATGGAAAATAGTATTTAACAGCCAAGATCTGGATGCTGGCTTTGCTCTTTGCTGTCGGAGCATCGCCACTCCCAGGTTCTCTCAGCGGCCAGACGTAGAGCATACATGTAGCATTGTGGATGGATTTGTGCATATGTGGAATCTGAGATGTGTACATATACATGCATGTTATGGACAAAATGTTTGTGTCCCCCAAAATACAAAAGATGAAGATGCTGGAATATAAAAGATAAAATTTCAAAGCCAGGTCATTACAGTGTAGAACTCCCAAAGGGAATGATTGAGAAACTCTCCATAAGCTCATGAACTGTGCCCCCTACCCCACCCCCGGCCATTCAAGAATATAAAAGGATTGAGAGAGGGGAGAGAGAGGGGGGCTTCTCACTTTGGTTTTCTCTTCAGCTTTCTTCTGAGGTTGCCAGGGTGGGGGTTCTGTCGCCCTGTGTTTAGTGTGGGTTCTGAAGAGAGCTGTTATTGACAAATGGGAAATCTGAAAGGCCTGTGGCTGCCAGAGAGGAGAGGGCCATGTTGGGGCTGGCGCCGGGTTGCCCCGTGTTTCCCTTCAGCCTGATGTGGGCTGCACAGGGGGCACCTGCATGGTATGTATGAACTGCATTGAGCCAGTAGGTGGGGATGGGAGGGACTCACAGCAGAAAGAAGATAAAGGTGGATGCAGCACCCCTGTGGGGCTAAGGAAGGAGACCCCAGGACACATGCACCCCCTCAGGTCAAGGGAACTTCAGGGAAGAGTCCCTAGAGATGGGAAGCACCTGCAAGAAAGTCAGCTCTCACACCTGCCGGCCCCAGGGAGCACAGCCAGCTTATAGAAGTGCCGGGTCGAGGATTCCCTCCCGTGGCTGTAGTGTTCATCCCACACCCTGACCCAAAGGGATCAAACACACCCCAGTGGGCTCTGAGAGGTCAGAGCTGGATAGAAGGAGAAGAGGTATGAGGTGGAAAAGAGAGAAGCCAGCATGTGCTCCTTTCCACCTCAGGCTTTGGGCCTGGTGGTGGAGACCTGATGCACAGTCAGGTTCAGGGTTTGTGCTAATTCTGGACCATTTTAATTCAGAATTCAGAATTGTGACAGTGTTTGCTATCAAAAGTGACTTCAGACTCTCTGTTACGTAGGGGCCTACCAGAGTATTCACCCAAGAGTAGGGAGATATCGGCCCCACTGAAGAGTTTCCAGGGATGGTGGGAAACAGCACTAAAGTTTCTTTTTATCACATCTCGAGGTCAGTGTGCTCAGCATACTAGTTGCAAGCAGAATAAAAGTGGCTGAAGCAATAGGGATTTATTTTTCTCACCAGAAGGAAGTTTGGAGGTGGGTGGCTACAGGATTAGTTCATCAGCTCAGTGAAAACAAAGGACCAAGCTCATCCTCTCTTGCTCTGCTAGCCTCAGTGCATCAATGATGTCTCCCCTTCTAACCACAAAATCACTGCCCAGGATCCAGCCATCGCATCTTCACACAGAAGAACATAACAGAACTTGTAGGCTCTTCTCACTCACTTCTTGCCTTTTAAAGAGAGGGAAATCTCTTTTACAAGGCCCCCAACAAGTCCAGCTTTATAACTTTTGGGCCAGAATAGCTCCTATGACCATGCCTCATAATATGTTTCCTGAAGGAATAGTCTGTACTTCCTTATCCCCTAAGGCTCCCCAAACCACTACATAATAGAATCAGTGCCTCCCTCCCATAAGCTGCTTTCAATGAGGTCATCACTTACCCACTTGCCAAAGCTAGTGAACACATTTCACAGCCTGGTCTTACTGGGTTTCTGGATTAATTCATACTGCAGACTTCTCCTTGCCCTTTTAAGCTCTGTCCTCCCTTAGGGGGTCTCCTTTAACTTCCTCATCACTCTTCAGTGATCTGTGGCTTCATTATCTCCATTCTACCTCCTTTATATGCACTGTCTACGGTTTCAGCTATCACCTGCGTGACACTACCACAATTCCATGGTTAGTGCCTACCTCTTTTCTGAGCTATGAATCCAATTTACATTTCCTATAAAATATCTGAGCATGGATGTCTCTAGGGAACCTCAGACTAAAAACTAAAGATCATTCTTTTCCCCTAACACCAGAGGTGTCCTTTCTGTACTCACTACTCCCATTAGTGTCAGCATCATCACCTGCCTGCTCACGCAAGCTAGAGAAACCTCAGAGCTCTCTTCATTGTTGCCACCAAGTCACATCAATTCTACCTTCAAAATACATCTCAAACTTGTCATCCTTCCTTCTCAACTGCCACTACAATGGTTCTGGTTCAGTTCTTCCCAGGACAGTTGTAACAGCCTCCTAAGCACTCTCCTTTTCCTTTTTTGCTGTCTTGTAGGAGGATATGATGCCTGGAACTGTGGCAGCCATTTTGTAACCATGAGGCAACAAGAGTAAAAATGAATACATGCTGACATGCAAAGTAGAAAATGGAAACAGACCAGGTCCTTGTCAGCCCTGTTAGCAGCTGAATCAATGCCAGGAATCACATACTTGCAGGCTTGTTGTGATGTGAGGTCATAATATCTGTCCTGCTTAAGCTTCTATTAGTGGCCATTCATTACATTCCTAACTGAGATAGGGAGTGGGGGAGATGGAGAAAACAGTATGTGCGAACTTGTGACATGTTGACATGGCAACCTTGAACCAACTAGTTTAGTGTGAAGGATATTTTCAGGTAGCTGGGGGAAAAACAAATTATTAAATATTTAGTTTTTCATCACTGTTGTAACCGAGTAATGTGTTCAACAGATATCACACCTATCTTTCCATATAAACCCTCACCTCATCCCTCATTTGTTCCTTGTCTACTTGCAACTTTCAAGATAAAGCAATAGTTTGAGCAATTTTGTGGAGAGTGTTTTAAAATGGTTACATCAAACATCTGCTAGGCTTTTATCAAATGTGTATTTTGGGTAAAGGTCTGTGGAGGCAGGAACATGTGAGGGAGGTTAAGGCTGCGGCAAGTGGTCTGCTTTGGCTGTGTGTATAGCGGTTGCCTTGAACCTGGAGAATGGGTGGGGTACAGTGGGGCCTGGTTGACTCAGAGACTGGGTGATCTGACAGTAGGTAGGAGCAAAATGCATACCACACGGGGCTTGGAAAAGGTGGGAACCTTCTTTCCCAAATGGGGCAATACTCAAGTAATTAGGGGATGCTTAGCCTCCGTCTCATCCAACCCCTGTGCTCTCCATACACCTCTAGGTGGCCCCTGTCAGCCCTACCTGGGTGCCTACAGAAACCCAAAACACAGCCGCTCCTACCAGCTACAGGAGTCACGGCCATCTCCTGGGCTGAGCCCTGAAGTCTGTCCTGGGTACTAGGAGTGGGAAGCAGGAGCTGGGGACCTGTCTTGAAGCTACAGGTGTTTCTAGTGGCAATTAGCTGTTAGGGGAAGCAACGAGCAGAATCCCCACAGTGTTCCTGACAGAGGAAGTGTAAAGATGAGATCCAGGGCAGGGAGAGAACAGAGGATCCAGAAGCTAATGGGAAGAACAAAGAACTCTGGGCCCCTTGGGAAGCATTCCCCATTCATAGTCAGAAGTACAGTTTGATTTGACTATGTGCTAATGGTAATCAATCGATGGTGGGGCATGTGGCACCGTTACCAATGGTCAAGACTGGGAATGAATTAAGCCTCCATCACCAAGCACAAAATCCCTTCGACCAGCAGTGCAGCAGTCACCCAGCTCTTAATAAGTACATCTCCACAGACAACGGTCCCCATCTGCACGGTCCACCCTCACCAACTGCCACTTCAACACTGCTCTTCCAACCTACTTTCCAGGCTCCACGAGGCATCACTAACTGTGGATGGTTAGTATTTCTGAGATAGTCAAGTCCCTGTGTTGAAGAACTGCCCTTGAGCAGAGAACAATGCTTAATAAATGTCCAAGCCCTACTGGCCACTAGAGAAGTACTATCTTCTGTTCATAAGTTTCTAATATCTTTTTCCTTAGAGGAGTGTTGGGGGACTGGGCATGTTCCCCTTCAGACCTCGTCAGCACGAGAGTCCCATGCACGCACAGACCGCTTGCGGTCAGGCCCTGTGATCACCAAGGCTTGGGCATCGCAGCAGGTTCCCTGAGCTCAGCTGTCCTCATCGCTGAGGTTGCAGCAGCCTCTAGGGGTTGCCACAGGTTACTGAGTGCCTGGGACCAGGATCAGTTTACAGCTGTCCTCCAGGTGTCCCCAAGGAGGCAAAGATGAATGGAGGGCTGGACCTCAGACCACCTCCATCTAATGACCACAGCCTGGAACTGGTGTTGAAGGTGTAGGGAAAGGAAACAGCTTGAATGTGTAGACAGTCTGCTCGCCTAGGGCCACCTGAGAATTACTCCAGCTGTAAGCGAATGCACGCGCACACCCAGGAACACAGACGCATGTGTACACACAAGTCATCGCCCCCCTCGTTATAGCCCCCAACTCCACCAGTTCTTCCTACTTTCACAGAATTTTATCGTCTAGCTGGGTAAATAAAACATGAACACCTGAAACAATAAGAAAGCAATTAAGTGTTAAACCAGTGGTTGCAAATGCGTGGCCTGTGGTCAGAGTGTAGGCTTTATGTGTGTCTTGTTTGGCAATAATTTTAGCCAGCTCAGTCATTTTTTCTGTTTTTTTATTCTAGTCAAATATACATAACATAACATGTATCATCTTAGCCACTTTTAAGTGTACATGCTGTGGTGTTAACTACACTCACATTGTTTGCAGTCATCACAGCACCCTTCCATCTTGCAAGACTGGAACCCTGTCCCCATGAAACAACCCTATTTCTCCCTTCACTCAGCCCCCGGCAACCACCATTCTACTTTCTGTCTCTATGATTTTTACCACTCTCAGGACCTCATATACATTGAATTTATACAAATATTTGTCTTTTTGCGACTGGCTTATTTCACTTAGCGTACTGTCCTCAAGGTTGATCCATGTTATAGCATGTGTCAGAATTTCCTTCCTTTTTAAGGCCGAACAATATTCCATTGTGCGTATGGACCACATTTGCCTATCCATTTATCTCCCAACGAACACTTGGGTTGCTTTCACCTCTTGGCTATGAACATGGTGTGCAAATATCTCTTTGCGACCCTGCTCTCCATTCTTGTGATTATATACCCAGGAGTGGAATTGCTGGGTCATCTGGTAATTCTATTTTTAATTTCTTGAGAAAGCTCCATATTGTTTTCCACTGCGGCTGTACCATTTTACGTACTCACAGCAGCACACAAGTGTCCCAATTTCTCCATATCCTCATCAATACTTATTTTTGGTCTTTTGATAATAGCTATCATTAGGATATCATTAGCTATTATTAGGGTGTGATGTAGCCAGCTTTTAAATTTTTTTAATTAGTTGCCAGTATTTTAAAAACAAATTTCCTGTGGGTTTTTTGAAAAGTTGATTAGATTTCCAACTTCTTTAGAAAATTGGAAAACTCTGGCAGCAGTGGGACTTGTGCTTCCCACAGGTAACGGCTGGCTAGAGCTGAGCAGCAGCTGCCCGCACACAACGCAGGCCCTTTCTTCCCTGGTGCTCCCGCTTTAACCCCTGGTACTGCCTGCAAGAGAGAAGAATGCTTCTTATACCCATCCTCCCTAAAGGGAAGAAAACGAAGGACAGACAGGAAGACTGGAATCGAGCCTGTTTTAGTGCCACAGTGTATAGCACTTGTGTGTGATTTGTAAGCACTGTGTTTCTTACACTCAGCCACTCCACTCACGTAAATTCTCTTCTTGGCCCCCACTGGCATTTGGGTTCATGATCCTTGTGTTAAGCTGAGGTGACTCAGCCCCAAGGTTTTCTGAGACAGTGGTTGCACTGTGAGCTGAGCTAATCAAAGACAGTTTGAGAAGGGAGGTGGAATTTCACCTCTGCCTTGAAAGTTTGCTAGGGCTGTCATAAGAAATACCACAGACTGGGTGACTTAAAGAACAGAAATTTAATTTCTCACAGTTCTGGAGGCTGGAAGTCTGAGATCAAGGTGTCTCCAGGGTTGGTTTCTTCTAAAGCCTCTCTCCCTGGCTTGTACATGGACTGTGTTCTTCCACCTGTGTCTTCACATCCTCCTCTCTTTGTAGATCCTAATCTCCTAATCTCCTGTTCTTACAAGGACACCAGTCACAATACATTAGGGCCCACCCACATGGCTTCATTTTAACTTAGCTCTTGTAAGACCTAGCTCCAAGTACAGTCACATTCTGAGCTACAGGTGCTTAGGACTTCAACATATGAATTTGAGGAGGACACAACATTACAGATGGGCAGGATGAGGAAGGAGAGAAAGGGTCAAGTGGGCGTGCACTTTTCTTCTCAGCACTTGTGTTAGTTTTCCACAGCTGCTGTAATAAATTGCCATACACTTAGTAGCTCAAACAACACACATTCATTTTCCTACAGTACTGAAAGCCCTAAAATCAAGTGCTGACAGGGCTACAATCCTTCCCCGGGCAGTAGGGAGAGGGTGTCTCCGGCTTTTGCCAGGTTGCAGAGCTGTTGGTGTTCCTTGGCTCCTTCCTTACTCAGACTCTTGTTCCCATCATTATCACATCTCCTTCTCTCCGACTCTCCTGCCCGCTTCATAGACAGTCCTTGTGATTATGTTGGGCCCACCCAGATAGTCCAGGATAATCCCCTCCTTTCAAGATCCTTAATTTAGGCCCTGGCCAGATGGCTCAGTTGTTTACAGCATCTCAATCTACCAAGGTTGTGGGTTCCATTCCTGGTCGGGGCATGTACAGGAATCAACCAATGAATGCATACATAAGTAGAACAACAAACCGATGTCTCTCTAGCTCTCTCTCCCTCTCTCTCTCTCTAAAATTAATTTTAAAAAGCCCTGGCTGGTGTAGCTCAGTGGATTGAGTGCGGGCCTACGAACCAAATGATCATGGTTCAATTCCCAGTCAGGGCACATGCCTGGGTTGCAGGCCAGTTCCCAGCAGGGGACGCACAAGAGGCAACCACACATTGATATTTCTCTCCCTCTCTCCTTTCCTTCCCCTCTAAAGATAAAATAAATAAAATCTTTCAAAAAATTAATTTAAAAAATAGTTTTAAATCCTTAATTACATTTGCAAAGTCCTTTTGCCTTTTGAGATAACATAGTCAACAATGCCAGGGATTAGGGCATGAGCATCTTCAAGGAGCCATTGTTCTATCTACCTCAGCTCTCCTCCCTTCTTCCCTAAAAGTCTGGTGGGGAGTTATCAGTCACTGCATTCCTCTAAGCAGCCGCATGACTCCCACTGGCCCAATCTGAGCTCTTTGAGGGATTTCCTCTCGAGTGGCAAAGCGATTCAGTTTGAGTCTGGAGCCAGCAGAGATGAACACTCCTGTAAGGTCGAAATTGTAGTCAGCACTGTAGAGCTGGAAACCCAGGGGCAGAGAGAGGCGGTGTTTCCGTCCCTGCTTCCAATGTTCCTGAGGCCAGCAGTTTGGGAATCCATATATCCTGCATTTAGTTTGTTTCAGCTGGGTTTCTGTCCCTGGAAATCAAATTATCTTGACATATACGGAAGCTCTTTTGAATGAAAGCCAAGCAGAGCAGTGGCAAGTGGGGTGGGGGGCACAGGAGCAGAGGTGAATCTGTCTTGAGGCTAACAAAGCTTAAGCTTCAAGGGCTCTCACTTAACATGAGGTCCTCCATGATCCTGGATGTGAGTCACATTCATTTGCTTTGCAAAATATTTTGCAGACGCATTAACTGCAATGATTAAGACCACATCAGTTCATTTCAATTCCCCCTCCATTATTAAATCCTCCCTTTCCCCAGCTTTGACATTATCATGGGTATTTTTTTAAATAACTAGGGGAGAATTAAGTTGAGGATACATTTACAGTGTGTTGAAGATCTATGGCATCTGGTCATTTCATCAAGTCTGGAATGGCAGGTAGAGGAAGGCTTTCGGGAATGCTCCCACTCCCTCGACTCACCCAGCACAGGGACAAGAAGGTACCTACCACCTGGCAGTCACACGACTGCATGACTATGTCCCATACTCTTGCCACCAGAAGTATGTGGGGAGTGGAGGAGAAACAAGTTGGAAAATGTACAGAACCAAAGTTGGTCTGTTGAAAAATTCTTAGTCATTAGATGTGTATAAAATTGTAAAATGGTGGATTGGATTCCTGACTTCTGCTCAAAAGTAAAATTCTTTCTTGTCAGGACTATACCATATAAAGCTACACACACACACACACACACACACACACACACACACTGAAAATTGTGCAAAATGGTATTTGTCAGGATTCCTATGGGATTTTATCCTGTAGGATTAAAACAACAGCATGGCCCTGACCGGTGTGGCTCAAGTGGTTGGGCATTGTCCCGCAGAGTGGAAGTCACAGGTTCAGGGCACAGGCCTGGGCTGCAGGTTTGGTCCCCAGCTGGGGCACATGTGAGAGGTGACTGATCGATATTTCTCACTCACATCGATGTTTCTCTCCCTCTTTTCTGTCTCTTCCCCTCTCTCTAAAAGTAAATAAATATTTTTTTTTAAAGAAAGAAAGAAAATGAGCCAGGGTTTAAAAAACAAAAAACAATAGTATGTTGGTGTGTGAAACTTCATGATTCATGCATCCTAATATAGCAGGACTTATCTTAGCAAAACATTTCCAGTCACAGATTGTGAAGCTAAAATACACTTTTCTAAATGATCAACCATGTTGCTTCCAACTTATTGTCGTGTGAGGAGACAATCAAGGTGTATGAAGCCAAAGGGGAGAAATAGTGGTCTTACAGAAGTGTGTCAGGCAACTAATGAACACAAACTATGTTATTTTTCTGCATTTTGTGTTTTGTGGTACTTTCCAGCTTTTAAAAGTTTGTAATTTGTTATGATCTATTTTTTCCTTCTATTCATTTTTGTATTTAATTTTGTACTTGTCACTTTGCATTCATTTCCTTTAAAAGAGTGATTATTGTTCAGGCCCCACTAGACCTGGATCAGCCCCCATGCATAAGCTACAGTAAAGAGACCAGAATGGCCAGCCTGCCTGTGGAGACTGAGGAGTGAGGAATCTTGCAAGCAGGCAGAGAGGGGGAGAGGTGGGGGCACAGGTGCTGGAGGACGCAGAAAGGCAGGTGAGGGCAGGGCAGGCCCGGCGAGGCTGACTGCGGCACATGGGGGTTCCATGAGTGAGAGTGCCAGGGGGAGGGCTGCTTTTTCCTTGGGAACAGATGCTTTCCAGCTGTGTCAGCCTTCTGCACCTGGAATGAGTGAAGAGATGATTAAAGACTAAAACAGGTGGTACGTTCTTGAATCCTGAAAAAGAGTCCAAAAAAATGCCACTCTCTGAAGCAGAGATTTATAAGAATCAACACCAAACAGATGAGAGTTATCAAGTTTGAGTGCTTCCCAAATCTCCTAGAATTCCTCAAGGAATAGGGTAGCCTCTCAATTCATCAAGAGTAGAGAGCGAATCCTAAAACCCCATCAGGGAAGCAATTTAAGTGGAACTAATAAAAGATGCCATTTCTAGGAATACTGCTAAACACATAATGACATGTGATAAAGTATTTAAAAAGCAAATTAAAAGGTGGCAGTCACACACATACACAGATGAATAAATAAGATAAAAAATAATCTGTAAGGCAGAAAACAGCATAGTTTTTACCCAAAGACAAGGGACAAATAAGAAAAAATGTGTATAACTCAAGTCACAGCCAAAGATTAATTTTCCTAATATATTAGAATTCTTATAAATTGATTTTTCTAAATCAACAATCTAATAGAAAAACATACAGTTCATGAGAAAGGAAATACAAATGCCTCTTAGACATATTGAAAAATAGTAAACCTTGTCCACAGAAGAAAATGCAAAATCAGATTACACTGCAATACCAGACGACCAGATTGGCAAAGAGAAAAAACAGTTTGGCAAAGAGATGGGGAAACAAACTCTCTCAGCAGTTCTGGGTAGGAGAGTAGATACAGTTCCTGCTCAGAGCAGCCTTGCAGCGTCCACTCAAACCATCAGTGTGTGTGCCCTCTGACTCAGCAACTTGACTTCTAAGGACTGGTCCTGTACGGGTGGTCACACACACACATGACATGACATGTGTGAGGCTATTTGCAGCACTCTTTACAATAATGAAAGATGATGGATAGCCTACATGTCATCGAGGGGAACCAATAAATAAATTACCGTACATCCAGACGTTAGACTATTATTCAGCTGTAGAAAAAAATGAAGAAGTTTTATTTGAACTGATGTGAAATGACCTTCAAGATAAAGTAAAAAAAAAAAAAAGCAAGGTGTAGAAGAAATATTGTACAAAGTACCCTACTATTATGATTTTACAAAGAAAGGTAAGAGGAATGTAGCAATGTGTGTGTATTGTTTGAATAAACATGAAATATCTGTAGAAACACACCAGAGACTCAGACTGCACCTGCCTCCAGAGAGAAGCCCTGGGTGCTGGGGGATGAGGATGCCAGCGAAGCGCCTCGTGCCTCCCTGAAAGGAGTGGCATGACTGCTCGTGCTGGCACGGCAAGTGCTGGCTGGGGGCTGGCCTCGTGGTGGGCCCTGGCCAGGGATACAGCACTCAGTGAGGCAAACAGGTGCCCTGCCTTCATGGAGCTAACGCCCTAGTGAATGAAACAGCCAATAAACAAATAAAATATATGAATGGAAAGACAGATGGAGAGAGTGGGAGGGGGAAAGAGAGATGGAAAGAGGTGGAAGGGAAGAAAGAGAGAACAGGAAGTCAGGTACTTTGAAGAAAATAAAACTGGCAACTGCAGAGAGAGTAAGTGGGGTGACATCTATTATTTTAAACAGTGTGGTGGTCAGAGAAGGTGGAAGCATCCAGAGGACATATGCAAAGGCCTCAAGTTGGTACTAAGGAATCCAGTGTGGCTCAACCACAGAGCAGGAGAGTGACTGTGACAGGTGGTGGAAATGTGTCCCTACATTTCACAACCATTCTCCAGGAGCAAAGCAGCCCACCAGGCCTGCTGGGGTGGTGCCAACCCCTCAGAGATTCTGGAGGAAGGCCCATGCCCTGTCTGAACTCCAGGCCTTTGATCAGAACAGGTCAGCTCCAGCTTTAGACCTGCAGAGGCCAAATGGGTGGGTACGTTCTACATTGTGGGGTGACATCTGTCATTTTAGCCAGTGTTTGTAATGACTTTTCTCTGAAGTAACCTTCCAGGACCAAGGCAGCCCTTTGAGAACTCCGGTACCACACCTGAGTGTATTATTTGCCCCTCCACACAAAAGCAGTCCTCCTTTCTGTTATAGGGCCTATGTGTCTTGGAAGGAAACAGATACAAACCCCTAGCCTGTTGTTGGCTATTCCTGAGCCTGTGTGTTCCAGAAGCAGTCACAGACAAAGCAGCTTCTGTGCTTCTCTTCCCAAAGAGGGCTGGGTTCCCATGGGACCACTGCTTCCCCCATGGGTGTGTTTCCTCTGTATGACATGTGCTATGTAAACTGTCTGGTCACACTGGGTCCTTGCTCTTTAAGACAACAAATCCCCAGGGAAGAGGGTTGCATCTTGCCTAATTGGACAGTTGGCTATATGCAGAGAGAAACATTTGCAGAGCACATTGAAAGCCAGCCCAGGGACACACATGTTTGCTCAGCATCCACTTGGCAAATAGCAAGAGCCTCCCTTTAGTGCAGGGGTCAGAGAGGGATTTTCCTCAAATCTAAGGAAGCCTCTGGGGTAATGGCTCATTCAAAAGGCCATCATATGGGGAGGGGTGTTTGGAATGTTGGCATCAGGCCTTGCCTCATCTGAGATGGACGCAGAGTCTTTTCTCTCTCATTTTGCTTCCTAGCAGCAGCGCTGACCCTGGAATACTGAGGGGGCCCGGGGCCTGTTTCAGGGGCCCAGTGTCTGGAACCAGAGCCCAAAGGCCAGCTGTAGGGAGCAGCGGGTAGGAGAAGAAGAGATGCCTAAAACAAAAAACAAAAAACGAACACTCGGGCTTTATGCACATGATTAGCAATGAGGAGCTAGTTGCCTGGCAACTGCAGCCCCTTCCTCCTATCCATACCCTTCAGGCTGCTTGTAATGTTTGGTGACATTTTCTTTTCAGAGCAGAGACAGGGAGTACCCCCTTTAATTAGCTGAAGATGGTGCCCACTCCACCCCCTTTACTGGCTTATTGATCAGACTCCTGATTAGAAATCATCACCCCAAAGCGTTTAATTATTGATTGCACATCAGTAATCGCTGTACCGAGATAACCCCACAGAGGCTGTCATATAAGTGAAGAGCTTAGACCAAGGCCTGACACAAAGGAAGTGCTGTGTAAAAATGTGTAATGTTCAAATAATCAACAGTATCTTTTTCTTCCAGGAGACTGGAGTGGTAATCCCTACACTCTGCAGACTTTACTCTTTTCTAACAGCTTTTCTATTTTCTCTCAGCAGAATGCTACAGGTGGGAGAGCCCTTAGAGAAAACCCTTCTCAAAACCACCTCTTTTTACTGATGGGGAAACTAGTGAGGTGCAGTTGTTTTGCCCAAGGCCCACAGCTCATGGAGCCAGAGCCAGACTGAATCCTGACCTTCTGGTTGTCTGTCTCCTTCCACTATACCTCTGGCCTTCCCCATATAGCTTTGTGCAAGAATCTCACCAGTTCATAAAAAATGCAGATTTATGAGTATCAATTACACCCCCTCACACCCTGTATTAGTGTCTTAAAGCTGCTGTAACAAACTACCACAAACTCAGTGGCTTAAAACAACACAAATTTATTGTCTACAGCTCTGGAGGTCCCAAGCCCTCCAGAATGTGGATGTTAAGGGACTAAAAGCTAGCTGCTGGCCCAGCTGCGCTCCTGCTGAAGGTGCCAGGACAGACCTGTTCTTGGTTCATGGCTACAGCAACCCCGCCTCTGCTTGTGCTCATACTTCTGCCTCCCCATCCCCCTCATTCTCCTTCAAGGACGCTTGTGATTTCATGGGCCCCTCCAGATAATCCAGGATGGTGTCCCCATCTAAGATCTTAAGTTTAATCACATCTGCAAAGTCCCTTTTGCTATGTAAGGTAACATACTCAAATCCTGGGGTTGGAAAGTAGACATCTTTGGGGGGTTCCTTATTCTGCTCCCCCAGGTTCTGATTCAGTCCTCTCAGGTGGCGCTGGGAGTCTGTCCTTGAACAGCCCCCTCTGACTGTGCAGCAGGGGCCAGAGCCTGCGGAGGGAAACACTGTATTGCCCCTTCCTGCCCCTCCCTCACTTACACTTCTCAGGAAAATGATGTGACTGGCAAAGTTATTGTTTCCATTTTATAAGATGGGAAGCTCAAGGCCGAGAAGGGTGAATTTCTAGTCCAATGTCCCACAGCTAGAGCCAAAATTAAAAGCCATCTCCCCTATCACTACACACAGTGTTCTTTCTACAGTAGCATTCTCACCACCTGCTTCTCCCCACATGCAGGAGACGCAAACTCGCGGAGCCTGCTCCCTTCCCCTGACACTGCAGGAGGCTAAGGTCCAGAGCCATTCAAGCGGCCTGCCCAACGCTCTACTGCCTGACTGCAAGCTACCGCCATCCCCCTGGGAGGTGCAGAGAGATCAGACATCTTCATTTGCCTTACCAATCTGCTGAGAAGCACTTTTGAAAACAATAAGATTAGCGTGCTAAGTTAATTTCAAATACTTGGATAGAAACAACATTTGAGCCTTTTGGTCCATTATCTACACAGAGCAAGCTGATGGGTCTGGAAAAGACTGGGGCTGGGCATGACAAGCCTTTTCTGTTCAAGTCCCAGGAAGGAAAAATAACAAAGGAGCCTCTCTATTGCTGGCATGCATGTGCATGGATGAGCACTAGGGGGCAGAGGTTGTCCAGGAATGGGAGAGCCGATGCCACTTTCCTTTGGTTTGAAGGGTGATTTTAAAAGGGCGAGTTTGTAGTGGGAAGGATCATTGCCTTGAGTACAGCCTTAGTTAATAGGTTTCTAATTGGACTATTAATCTGGAAATAAGTGTAAAATAAGAAGCCCGAAGGATAGGTTGAGATCAGATGCAGTGTGAATATTGAGCATGCCATGAATGATTTTTTAACAGATCAATTATCTCACAACCTTTGTCCTTTACTGTGTGAATTGGCTCGTGACCACAGCTTGGCAATTCGTCCTAAAGCAATAGGTCTAAGAATTGGGAAAAACCAAATAATATTTTTAAAATTTTCTAGTATATAGTCCCTGCAGCTGGAAAAATTGTGTGTGTGTGTATACACACACACACACACTCTCTCTCTCTCTCTTACAGGCACACACACACCTGTGAATTTGGTAGTGGCCTGAGGATATTCTCTTGTTTAGAACAGCAGCACCCACTGTCTGACTGCAGTCAGTAACACTGCTTTGCATATTTGAAAATTGCTCACAGACACGGACAGCAGTAGGTGACTGCCAGAGGGAAATGGGGGTGGGGGAGGTAAAAGAAAGTACAGGGGGGTTGATGATGATGAGAGGAGATTTGGTTTGGCACAGCAAATGCACAATACAACACACACAATATACACATGATGTACTGTGGAATCGTACCTCTGAAACCTGCATAATTTTATTAACTAATGTCATCCCAATAAAGTCAATAAAAAGAAATACATTGTGGTAAGATAAAAAAAAAGAGAATTGATAAGAGAATAAATCTTAAAAGCCATCCCAAGTAAAATATAAATTTGTCACTCTGTGTGGTGGGTGACAGGCATTAACCAGACTTATTTTGGTGATCACTGCACAGCATCTACACATATTGAATCACCACATTGCGTACTTGCAACCAATGTAATGTTGCATGTCAATTACACCTCAGCTTAAAAAACCACAAGAATAACTACCACAGATGAGAACTCAGGTACCAGGCATGGGCTTTTCTTGCATCATTTCATTTAAGTGATATAACCCTTCTATTATCATTGTTTTTATTTTACAGTTGAAGAAACAAACTGAAAGGGGTTGAGTAAGTTGTCCGAGATTGCCCCGCTACACAGTGGTTCATCCAGGACCCACAATGAGACCTGTCTGACCCCAGAGCCCAGGTTCTCAGCTCGCATCTCCCAGAGTCCGAATGTCCCCACCCCAGTAGGCAGCCAGTCTGGCCTGCCGGACACCGTGCACTCTGGTCTGAGCTTGGTGCTCATTTGGCGACTGGTCTTGGGAGAGTGAGTCCACCTCTTTGTGGAATCTTAAGATCAGATAATGAGGCAAATACTTTTAACTTCATTAGTGAAAATAGATATAATATAATCTCTATGTTAGACAGTTTGGGGGCATCAAGAATTCAAATTAGTGTCCTGAGTCTGGGGCTATCTCCAGCTTTGAGATCTGCAGGAAGCTGGCCCTGGGGTCAGAATGAAGTTTTTGCAGGATGGAAATGAAACAAGATGGTGCCAGGTTTTGAGTGGGGATTACCCCTTAAAACCCCCAGTGTAGTATGGATGGATCCTTTTCCTGCTTACAGGCCCTGGAGTTCAGGGGCAGTAGACTGGCCACACGGTAGCCACACGTTGGGCAAAAAGAGGCATGCATTGGAGGAATGCTACGCAAGGCCACACAAGGCCATCGGCGGGGGCTTAGCTGGCAGTGGAATCCACCTTTTCACTTGGTCAGCCACAAGGACCAACAAGCTTGCCACAGGCAATCACAAGACGGATGTATAACTTTCCCCTTTTCTCCTCTTCCCCCAAAGCCAGAGGGAAAGGAAGGGCTGAAAGAGAATAGACCGTGTGTCCACTTGCCTTCCCTGCCCCCAGAATCTTCTAAAGCCAGTAGTCTAGCCTGCATCGGAGGCAAGGAGGAAAGCTTGAATCATACATAACGCTGAAATTTTAAACTGAACAAAGCTGAATTTTAATCACTGGAGAGAAACTGTTTTGATAACTAAAATGATGAAATGGTACAGAATCCGACTGGGATACAAACGGCTAACAGAGCCTGCTACCTGGGGGCAAAGGGAGGTTCCACAGAGCATTTAGATAGATTTGGGGGTGAGGGAAATCCATCTTGTGTTTATCCCCCCAGAGAACTGACAATCCTCACAAAACCTGTTACTCACAGGAAAATCAATAAATATTATATATTCTGTCACAGGTGAAGGATTGCAGCTTGCTGTTTCACACTGCAGTCAGATCCTACACACGCAAAAGTCACACAGCTCTCTGGGACTTGGGTCTTGCAGGAGCATCTTGGGTACTTTAGATAATGGCGGGAAAAGCCAAGGGTTTCCCTTCTCACCAAGATTGGATATAGCTCTTTCTTCTGCTCTCACCACGAGCACTAGATTAGGAAATCCATCCTCTTAAGTGTCCCCCTCTGCTCAAATACTTGTGCCCTCTGAGAGGTCAGGATTGACCCTCCTTCAGTGTGTCTCCCTCCTGAACTTTCATCTTGAGCTCTAGGCTTCAGAGCAGCAATCCAGGACAAACTTAAATTGCAGACATAGTAATGATGCTGTCTCCCCAACCCTGAGTACCCTCCACCCCTTGATTGTATTTGGGCAGTGCAAGAATCAATAGACACACCAATGGAACAAAGGAAAAAACCCAGGAGCAGACCCAAGGCCCATAATGCACTCTGTGTTAAAAAATGGTATCCTCAATCCATGGGAAAAGGAATGAATATTCCATATGCGGCATTTGGCTAATTGGTTAACTACATGTGGACAAACAACCATTTAAATTCTCACATCGCATCCATCAATTTCCAATGGATTAAAAACCTAAGAGGTAATAAATGAAAAAATAAAAATGTAGACGAAGCCCTGGCCAGGTGGCTCAGTTGTTGGAACGTCGTCCTGTATACCAGAAGTTTGCAGGTTTGATTCTCAGTCAGGGCTCATATCTAGGTCACAGGTTCAATCCCTTATCTGAGCACATGCAGGAGGCAACCGATCAATACTTTTCTCTCTCTCTTCCTCCCCCTTCCTCTCGCTTTAAATCAATAAACATCCTCAGGTGAGAATAAAAAATGTAGAAGAAAACTGAAGTAAATATTTATCAGATCTTGGGCTTGGGGAAGAATGTTAAAAGCATAGCAACAATAAAGAAATAACATGGGAAAAATGGTAACTCTGAATGTGTAAAAATTTTGAATGTACACCAAAATAATATTAATACCATCAAAAGCTGTGGTGTAGCACAGCCCATCAGTCCTGTTCCCCCACCTGACAGCAGGCCAGCAGCCACCTGTGAGCGTCCCCCAGCCATACCACTGGCAGCCTGCAGATGCGCAAGTGAGGCAAGCCAGGACCAACCACGCCTGGTTCGAGGCATCAGATACACCATGCTGATCTGTAGATTTGTAAGCAAAAGTAAGTGTTTTCTTGGTTTAGAACACTAAGTTTTACGGCAATTTGTTATGCAGAATTAGATAAATGACAAATTAGAAAAGGATAAATAAGAACAAATATGTGCAAGAAATAGGAAAGTTAAAGATTAAAATTGTTAATATGAAATGAAGTCTTAAAAATCAAGAAAAACATCTGCCACAGAGAAATGGATATAGGATATGAGTAGATAAGTGGTTAAGGAAGAAATGACTAATAAACTAATGACAAATATTAAATCTCACAAAGATAAAGGTACACCTGAGCATTAAACCACACATGTTTTACTTTCAAATCAAAACAAGATAAAGATATCCAATAATGATGAGTATGACGGTGTGATGGGCACTCCCATATCTATGCATGGAAGTAGAATTCAGTCACTTCTGGAAAGTAATTTAGCAAGATTTAGAAAAACCCTTTGGGCATGTGCAGTGGGTTGGTGTGGAGTTCCCAGTTCCTCATCATGCTCTGCGCATGATCTGTGGTTCCTCCGAGAAGCGGAGTGTATTTTCTTGCATATTATTGTCGTGTTTGGTCTTGTGGCTCTTTTTGGCCTATACAAGGCTAGCAAATAAATGTGTGCTGCAAGCAGAGGTAAGCATCCTCTGGTTTCAGGTGTGCTCACTTGCATTTCTCCTTCAACACTGGAAGAGATTCCCACATAGCCCTACCCATTCGGCCTGGGCCCTGGAATGACCACATGGCTTTGGAAGAAGGAAATGGAAGTGGCAGAATAAAGTTTGGAACTTGTCTAACCTCCACATAGAAATTGATGGAACAATTAAATAGCAAAACCAAATCCACAGACATTTCCAACAAAACCTAAAGGAGAAGGTACCCCATGAACAGGTGAAGACAAATTATTGGTATTCACAAGACCTACATGGGGTCAGGATCTGTGCAGGAGAAAGCAGAGGGAAGCGGTGGGGACCTAACAAGCCTGAGAACAGGAATCCCCTAAAGTATCCAACAGGTATTAACAGAAAGCTCAGCAAGCTAATTTTAGAACAACAGCTAAAACTGTTTTGCCTGTTTCAATTAATAGGCGAGTGCAAGGGGCCTGCAGTGAGGTCTGTAAGGTCTGAAAGCTCTTGGAGAAGCTTGTCCCTGTGAACTCTCAAATTTCACCAGCTAGGGCCCCCTTTCAGGACAGGGCCCTTCCCTGAGGATACTGCTGGGAGTGAAATTAAAATTGAGCTGAATAAGCACCATAGAGATGAAGGAAAGAAGGTCCAGATAAAAGTGGATAAGGGGAACATATTCAGGAAATCTTACAAAGCAAGCTGCTATGTTTTTTAAAAGTATATTTTATTGATTATGCTATTACAGTTGTTCCACTTTTTCTCCCCTTTACCCCACTCCATCCTGTACCCCCCTTGTTTCAGCATCCCCTCCCCGCACCCTTAGTTCACGTCCATGGGTCATACATATACGTTCTTTGGCTTCTCAATTTCCTATACTATTCTTAACCTCCCTCTGTCTATTTTGTACCTGCCATTTATACTCCTTATTCCCTGTACCTTTTCCCCCGTTCTTCCCATCCAACTTCCTGCTGACAACCCTCCATGTGATCTCCATTTCTGTGATTCTGTTCCTGTTCTAGTTGTTTGCTTTGTTTCTTTTTTTTTTTAGATTCAGTTGTTGATAGTTGTTTGTTGTCATTTTACTGTTCATAGTTTTGATCATCTTCTTTTTCTTAGATAAATCGTTCCAATATTTCATATAATAAGGGCTTGGTGATGATGAACTCCTTTAGCTTGACCTTATCTGGGAAGCACTTTATCTGCCCTTCCATTCTAAATGACAGCTTTGCTGGATAGAGTCATCTTGGATGTAGGTCCCTGCCTTTCACGACTTGGAATACTCCTTTCCAGCCCCTTCCTGACTGTAAGATTTCTTTTGAGAAATCAGCTGATAGTTTTATGGGAACTCCTTTGTAGGTAATGTCTCCTTTTCTCTTGCTGCTTTAAGATTCTCTCCTTATCTTTCATCTTGGCTAATGTAATTATGATGTACCTTGGTGTGCTTCTCCTTGGGTCCAACTTCTTTGGAACTCTCTGAGCTTCCTGGACTTCCTGGTAGTCTATTTTCTTTGCCAGATTGGGGAAGTTTTCTTTCATTATTTTTTGAAGTAAGTTTTCAATTTCTTGGTCTTCTTCCTCTCCTTCTGGCACCCCTATGTTTCAGATGTTGAAACATTTAAAGTTGTCCTGGAGGTTCCTAAGCCTCTCCTCAATTTTTTGAATTTTTGTTTCTTCATTCCATTTTGGTTGAAAGTTTATGTCTTCCTTCTGCTCCAAATCATTGATTTGAGTCCTGGTTTCCTTCCCTTCACAGGTGGTTTCTCGTATATCTTGGAGTTCTGGCCAAGATGGGTGTGTAGGTAGATACACTTTGCCTCCTCACACAACAAAAAGAAGGAAACAAGCAAATGAAAAGCAAAAAAAGAACTAGAACTGGTGGAAAATTGAACAGTATAGAAGTCTGACAACCAAGGACTTAAAGAAGAAACATTCATCCCATATGGTAGGAGGGGCAGAGATGGGCAGCTGGGTGAGAGGATGCATGATAAGGTGGTAGCTGGTGGACTGGGTGGCGAGGCAGTGGCTGGCTGACTGGATGGTCCCACATTTGCATGCAGATAAGCCAGGAGGAACAACTGGGGAGCAAGATAGACTGCTCTACCCAGAGTTCCAGCACAGGGAAATAAAATTTCAGAACCTCTGTCTGTAAAGACCTGTGGGGGTTGTGGCAGGAGGAGAAACTGCCAGTCTCTTGAAAGTGGGGCAAGAGCTATGCAAGCGGCATTGTTCTCTCTCCAACCCCTCCCCCACATATGGTGCCACAACTGAGCAAAGTGGATTGCTCCACCCCTGTGAATACTTAAGTCTCTGTTTTCACAATGTAATTGGTGCACTCAGACAAAGAAATATAGACCAAATGAAAGAACAGCTCAAAACTCCAGAAAAACAGCTAAGTGAGGAGGAAGTAGCCAACCTATCAGATGCAGAGTCCAAAACACTGGTAATCAGGATGCTCACAGAAATGATTGAGTCTGAACACAAAATAGAGGCGAAGTGATGGCTATGCAAAGTAAAACAAAGCTTCTGTGTTTTTTACACTACATGAAACACAAAGGAATAGTTAACTCTGTGAAATTAGAAAATTTGTCATGGACAAAGTCTCCTTCTAAAATCTCAAGAACACTACCTTCATACAAAAATGATCAGCAGAAAAGTATTAAGGTCAATCATACAAAGTTATTTTAAGAAAAATGAGAATAAGGAGCAGAATAATGTACCTACAGATAACAAAAGCAGATCAGTAAGATTTGCTTTAAAAAAAGAACAATATAATGTACAATAAGGAAACAAAACAAGCCTCAGCAAATTCAAGAAAATTGAAATCATACCAAGCATTTTCTCTGACCACGGGGACTGAAACTAGAAACCAACCCCAAGGGGAAAAACCCCAAACACTCAGAATCCTGCAGATTGAATAGCATGCTATTAAACAATGAATGGGTCAAGAATGAAATTAGGGAAGAAATCAAAAAGTTTCTGGAAACAAACGAAAATGAACCAACAATGACCCAAAACTTATGGGATACAGTGAAGGCAGTCCTCAGAGGGAAGTTCATAGCAATAGAGGCATACCTAAAAAAGATAGAAACATTTCAAACAAACAACTTAACCCCTACAAGAACTCAAGGAACAACAACAAAGACAGCTCAGAGCAAGTAGAAGGAAAGAAATAACCAAGATCAGAGCAGAATGAAATGACGTAGAGACTAAAAGCACAATTCTAAAGATCAATGAATCCAAGAATTGGTTCTTTGAAAAGATGAACAAAATTGACAAGCCTTTAAGCAGGCTCATCAAGAAAAAAAGAGAAAGGACCCGAATAAACACAATCAGAAATGAAAGAGTAGAGATTACAACTGACACTACAGAAATGCAAAGGATTGTAAGAAATTACTATGAAGAAGTATATGCCAAGAAATTTGAAAACTTAGGTGAAATGGACAAGTTTTTAGAAAAATATAATCTTCCAAAACTCAATGAAGAAGAAGCAGAAAGCCTGAACAGACCAATAACAGCAGATGAAATTGAAGCAGTAATCAAAAACCTCCCGACACACACAAGCCCTGGACTGGATGGTTTCACAGGAGAATTCTACAAAGCATTTAAGGAAAAAGTAATCCCTATCCTTCACAGACTATTCCAAAAAATCCAAAATGATGGAAGACTCCCAAACTCTTTTTATGAAGCCAGCATCATCCTAATCCCAAAACCAGATAAAGATACAACAAAGAAAGAAAACTTCAGGCCAATATCGCTGATGAAAATACACACTAAAATCCTCAACAAAATATTTGCAAACTGCATCCAACAATACATTAAAAAGATCATGCACCATGACCAAGTGGGATGCATCCCAGGGATGCAAGGATGGTTCAGTATTCCCAAATCAGTAAATTGAATAGATCACATAAACAAAAGCAGATGAAAATCACATGATCACATCAATAGATGCAGAAAAAGCATTTGATAAGGTACAACACCCATCTATGATAAAAACACTCAGCAAAGTGGGAATAGAGGGAGCATTCCTCAACATAATAAAGGCCATATATGAGAGGCCTACAGCCAACATCATACTCAATAGGCAAAAACTAAAATCTTTTCCGCTAAGATCAGGAACAAGACAATGTTGTTCACTTTTACCACTTCTATTCAATATACTATTGGAAGTTTTAGCCACAGCTATTAGACAAGAAAAGGAAATAAAGACATCAAAATGAGAAAGGAGGAAACAAAACCGTCATTGTTTGCAGATGACCATAGAAAATCCTATAGACTCCACAAAAAAACTCCTCAACCTAATAAGTGAATTTGGCCAAACAGCTGGGTACAAAGTCAATATCTGGAAATCAAAGGCATTTTTGTATACCAACAATGAAACAGCAGAAGCAGAAATCAAGAAAAAAAATCTGATTCAATATAGCAAAAAGAAAGACAAAATACCTAGGAATAAACCTAACCAAGGAGGTAAAAGACCTGTACTCAGAAAACTACAAAACACTGAAGAAAGAAATCAAGGAAGATACAAACAAATGGAAACATATGCTGTGTTCATGGATCGGAATAATTAACATCATCAAAATGTCCATACTACCCAAAGCAATTTACAGATTCAGTGCAATACCTATTAAAGTACCAATGGCATATTTCACAGACATGGAACAAACACTTCAAAAATTTATATGGAACCATAAATGACCTCCAATGGCTGCTGCAATTTTGAGAAAGAAGAGCAAAGTTAGAGGGATCACAATACCTGATCCAAACTGTATTACAAGGCCACTGTAATCAAAACAGCCTGGTACTGTCATAAAAACTGGCACATGGACAAGTGGAACAAAACAGAGAGCCCAGAAATAAACCCAAGTCTCTATGGTCAATTAATGTTCGACAAAGTGGGCAGCAACATAAAATGGAGTAAAAATAGCCTCTTCAACAAATGGTGTTGGAAGAACTGGACAGCTACGTACAAAAAAAAAAATGAAACTTGAGCACCAACTTACAGCATACACAAAAATAAATTCAAGGTGGATAAAAGATTTAAACATAAGCTGTGACACTATTAAAGTCCTAGAGGAGAACATAGGCAGGAAAATCTCAGATATTTCATGCAGCAACATTTTTACTGATATGTCCCCTAAAGCAATGGACATAAAGGAAAGAATGAACAAATGGGATCTCATCAAAATAAAAATCTTCTGCACAGCTAAAGAAAACAGTATTAAAATAAAAAGAGAACCAACCATATGGAAAACATATTTGCCAATGATATTTGAGACAAAGGTTTAATCTCCAAAATATATAAAGAACTCACATGACTCCCCTCTAAGAAGACAAGCAACCCAATTAAAAAATGGGCAAAGGACTTGAACAGATAATTCTCCAAGGAGGACATACAGAGGATCCAGAGACACATAAAAAGATGCTCAATATTGCTAGCTATCAGAGAGGTGTAAATTAAAACCACAGTGAGATACCACTTCACACCAGTCAGAGTGGGCATCGTAAACAAAGGAACAAAGAACAAGCGTTGGAGAGGTTGTGGGGAAAAGGGGAACATAGTGCACTGTTGGTGGGATTGCAGACTGGTACAACCACTGTGGAAAACAGTATGGAATTTTCTACAAAAACTAAAAATGGATCTATCTGCTTTTGACCCAGCAATTCCACTTCTAGGATTATATCCTAAGAACCCTGAAACACAATTCCAAAAGAAGCTATGCACCCCAGTGTTCATAGCACCACGATTTACAATAACCAAGTGTTGGAAGCAACCTACGTGCCCATCAGTAAATGAATGGATCAAAAAACTATGGTACATTTACACAATGGAATTCTATGCAGCAGAAAGAAAGAGGGAGCTCCTACTCTTTGCAACAGCATGGATGGAACTGGAAAGCATTATGCTAAGCGAAATAAGCCAGGCATTGAAAGACAAATGCCATATGATCTCACCTTTAACAGGAACCTAATCAAGAAAACAAAAAAGCAAGCAAATTATAACCAAAGACACTGAAATAGAGAACAGGCTGACAGTGACCAGAGGAGAGAGGGGAGGGAATTTCAGGGGAAAAGGGGAAGGGTTTACAGGAACAAGTATAAGGGACACTGGGACAAAAACTAGGGGCAGGGGAGTGGAAATGGGAGGGAGGTGGGGAGGGCTGGGGTGGGTGGGCTGGGATTGGAATAAAAGACAGAAAACTGTACATGACCAACAATTAAAATAAAATTAAAAAACAAAAAAAATTTTAAAAATTGAAGAAGATATCTGAAGTTTTAAAAAAAAGAAAATGTGAGTTTCAAGGATAAAGAACACAGGCAAAGTGTTATGAACATACAGGAACTTAGGGATATTGTTTCTATAAGTACTTCCTGAGGGATATTTTAAATAAAAAGCTTCAGACAACAAAAATAAGTCTAGAAACTTTAATATATGGAATGATGTATTCATTAAGTATACAGATACTTGTAAATGAAAACTAAGTAAGAGAAACCAGGGAATATGGTATGTGATGATTATATGCTTTGACAATGTAGATGAAGTACAACTAAAAAATGAAGTGAGAGTGGGCATAAATATGCAAAAGTTTTAAATTGCTTTCAGTGATCATAACTAGTGGTAGTTATTCTGTGTATTGTTTCAAAACTCTTCTGCATTTGACGGTGGATAAAGTAAGTGGGCCATTACGGGCTATTCTGTCATCACTAGTGTCTTTGAGAACCAGAGCAAGGATGCATGGTCTGGAAGAAGGAGATTCAGAAGTAACAATAAAATAGGTTAAGAAATAACCCTGTAGTCCTGAATTAGAAATAGAAATATCATTGTGAACTCATGAAATGTTTTATCTTCAAAAATATATTTCGTGGTTCTATCCACTGAAAAGGCCCAGAAATATTGAAGAATGCATCCAAAAAGCAAAGAGCAACTTTGAAGCCCAGATTGTGGCTCTGCAATGCCATTTTCCAATAAAAGAAAACCAGGGCTTCTTGCAGAAATGACTGATTCCAACAACTTGGGGATCTTCAAAGCCATGTTGAGTCTGGTACTTTCTGTAGAGTTTTCTAGAACTGTGAGGACTCCTTACAGATGAAGACTAAGTGAGAAGAAAAAAGAAAATATGGTATATGATAATTACATGCCTTGACAATGTAGATGAAGTACAACTAAAAAAATAAGGTGGACCCAAGTCAGAGTTTATTTATTGGAGGGTGGAGTGAGAGTGGGGGAGGAAGCCATGTCTCTAGCAGGATTCTCAAAAGGGAGCCTCTGGAAATTTAGGAAAAATTTTTAACAGGATTTTTTCTATTTATTTCTATTATTGAGGAATACTATATATACAATAATGAACATAAAGTGTGCTAATTGTAACTATAGAGCATGGTTAATTTCTACCTATGTCTACACCTGTGCAGCCATCACCCACATCAAGCACCCCAGAAGGCTGCCTCAGGCCTCTCCCCAGAAGCAAGCAGTATTCTGATTTTTATCACATCAATTTGTTTTGCTTCTTCTTGAATTTTATATAAATAGCTATGCTTGTTAATACTAAAAAAGCTATGCTTTTTTTACTCATTTGTTTTTAAACTAAATACACAAAATTGTGTAAAGTAAAGTGAAAAACACAACTCTTTCCCCTATCCCCACTCCCCAGTCTCTCCTCCTAGTGGTTAATAGTGGTCTGTAGGTGGGCATGCATCCTTCCAGTGTTTTCTAACATTGTAGGTGCCCTACCAAAGGGGTAGTCTTGCTTGACATTGAACTTGTGGCTTTCCTCCTCTCTTGTAGAGGAAAAGACTTGCCAGGTACAATACTTAGACAGGAAATCATTAAGGGCCTTCCTTAGGGCAAGCACTGGAGGAGGCACCCTAATTGTTCTGGAAGAAAAGGGGAATCATTTCTAAGGAAGTACCAGAGACAGTGTGGTTCTCGTCCCACATAGCGGAGACAGAAGTTCCTGATACCAAAGGAGAGCTGTTGCTGGAAATGGCAGTCCAGCCAGAGACAACACTCCCAGCCCCTACCTTGCATCTAGAAGAGGGCATCTTCTTGCCAAGTACTTAGGACAGGGGATTGCCTTCTCCCCTCTTTCCCAATATGCTGGTTGGATGCGGAGGATTTGGAGATTCTAGAGGAAGTGGAACCAGAGAATGAAAGGAGTCAGGGCCCTCAAATCACTATGTAGAAGTGTATGTGCCAAGCAGGCATACCCACATGGGATATTATACAAGTAAATATGAACGTGTCTAGCCCAAGGGTGTCAAAACTCATTTTCACCAGGGGCCGCATCAGCCTCGTGGTTGCCTTCAAAGGGCCAAATGTAATTTTAGGACTGTATAAATGTAACTACTCCTTAACAGTTAAGTGAGAGCTTGGCACTCCCACCAGGAAGAAACAATGTGCCCAGCTGGATAAAATGAGGCAGAGGGCTGGGTTTGGCCCGAGGGCCTTGTGTTTACCACCTGTGGTCTAGTCACTGAAATTTGAGGGTTTGCTTGTTAAAGTAGTAACATCACCCTAAATAATAATATCCATGAGGAAATGAGTTCCTGAGGACAAGTTGGGACACAGTTATATGCCCTAGGAGGTGCCTAGTTGTGCAAATGTAAAGACTGGAAGGCCAGTTGTCAGTCCACCGGGTTCTGGCATGGTTATGAATATGGGCCCCATGTCTGGACAGAAAGCTGTCCTCTAGTCCTGGAGGCTGCTAGAGCCCGTTTGAAGGAAGGCTTCTGGAAATAGCAGCACATCCTCTTCCTGCACCCACAACCTCCTTTGCAAACACTCCCCGCTCTCCTACAATTCTGAGCCACTGGGTATCCATAAGTGTTGCAGTGCTCACTGATGCTGGTCCCTTCCTGCATGTGTTTCTATCACATCTCAGTGTGAGAAGACAGGGGATTTAAAGGACTTGAGTTCAAAGGGCTGGCCACTTTAGCTAGAGTCTCCCCACCAGGTGCAATATGAACCAGAGTGCAGAGAATCCACATCTTCCCTTAGTAGTGGTCTGTGGCCACTACTAACGCTAGGAGCTTATTGCTCTTAGTTTACCCCTCTGCAGTGGTCAGTGCTCCAGGATGGTAGGATTCAGGCCCCAAGAGATGCTATAGCTCTTGTAGCATCTATTATTTTTTTTTTGTAAATAAGCTTTAAACATGTTTATGTATCTTTAGTCAGGTTTACTGAGGTGTACTTTGTATACAGTGAAACTCACCCTTTTCAGTGCATAGTTTTGAGTCCTGGCAAACACGTCGGCTGTGTGACAGTCAAGTTATGTAACATTTCCAACCTCCAACAACTCCCTTGTGTCCCTTCATGGTCAGCTCCTGCTGTCCCCAACCCCAGGCAACCACCCATCTGTTTCAGTCCCTGAAGTTTGGCCTTTCCTAGAATGCCGTATAAGCTGAATTGTATAGTATGTAGCCTCCTGAGTCTGACTTCTTTCACTTAGCATAATGCATTACATTCCTCCAAGTTGGTGCAAGAATCAGTAGTTCGCTCCTTTTTAGTGCTGAGTTCCACAATAGTATTCCATCATGTGGGTGTATCACAGTTTGGCGATTCACCTGTTTTTTAAGATAATGAGCAAAGCTGCTTATTTACATACATAAGATTTTGTGTGAACATGTTTTCCTTTCTCTTGGATAACTCCTTGAGGTGGGATTACTTGGTCATATGATTAAGTGTAACTTTGTAAGAAACCGTCAAACTGTTCTTGGAAGTGGAGCACCATTTGCGAGGTGGTTCATCACAGAGTTCCAATTACTCCGCATCCTTGCCAGCGCCAGGTGTGGTCAGTGCCCTCCCTCTCCTCCTCCCCCTTCCCCTCTTACCTCTCCCTTTGCTCTTTCTTTCATTGGCATTATAATAGGTATATAGAGGAGTAAACTTTTTGTTGTGTTATAATATATATATATATTCTGAAAAGTGCACAAGTCAAGCATGATGAATTTTTACAGAGAGATGCATTCACATAACCTCCACCCAGATCAGAAACCAGAGCCTTATGGAGTGAGCGTTTGTGGCCCCTCCACAACCCCCAGAAAAATTCATACATTGAAATGTGATGGTATTAGAAGGTAGAAGCCTGGGGAGGTAGAGCCCTTGTGAATGAGATTAGTGTCTGTATAAGAAGAGACACTAGAGAGTGTGCCTCCTCTCTCTGTTCCATTCCACTGGCAACCTTATTCTGGCTTCTATCACCATAAAATGGTTTTTGAACCTTCTATAAATGAAATCATATACCATGTATTTCTTTGTGTAATTTTTTTTTTGCTCAACAGTATATTTGGGAAATTCATTTATATTTTTGCAAATAGTTATGATTTGTTTTATTTTCTTGCTATAGAGTATTCCATTGTATGAATATACCATAATTTATTTATCTAATTTACAGTTGATGGCCATTTCGGTTATTTCCAGTTCTTACCTGTTATTAATACTGTCTCTATGAACATTTCTTATTGCCATTTGGGAGGTCCCCAAGACCACCTATGGGTTCAATAATTCACTAGAAGGACTCACAGAACCTGGAAGCAAAGGTGTTATACTCAGAGTTATGGTTTATTACCATGAAAGAATACAGACTAATATGCGCAGTGGGGTAAGGTATGCAGGGCAGAGTTCAGGAAAGTTCCAGTGGTGAGCTTCTGGTTCTCCTCTTCCAGTGGCAGCCAGCACTGATTTTCCCAGCAGTGACGTGTGGCAATATGCATGAATTATTGCCAACCAAGGAAGTTCACTGGAGATAGGTCGTATAGGTATAGTAACTGTCCAGACACATGGCTGTCCTCAGTCTCCAGCTCCTCCAGAGGTCAAACTGATACCACATGGCTCAAGGCCCTGAGCACAAGTCATATTGTTAGCATAGGCAATCTGGTGTGGCTCAAGGCCTCCGGTAAACAAAGACATTCTTGTGAAGCAAGACATTCCAAGGATCTAGAGGTTATCTTACAGGAGCCAGCCAGGTCCAAACCTTTTTTGGACAAGGTCAATCCTTTGTTGCACACTGTAGTGTCTTTTGGTGACTATATGTAGCATTTCTGTCAGATATATACCTAGGAGTTGCTGTGTTATAGCTTGTACATACATTCAGCTTTAGTAGTTATTGTCCAGTTCAAAATGACTGAATCGAAGTGCCTTCTCACCACAGGGTGTGAGAACACCAGCTGCACATGTCGCTTCCAACACGTGCTCTTCCCAGGTGTTTCATTTTATTTATTTCAGCCATTATGGTTGGTGGATAGTAATCTCATTGTGCTTTCAATTTGCATATTCCTGCTAAAGAACAGTGATGAGCACATTTTATATGCTTATCAGTCATTTACATATCCTCAGACTTATTATGATCAACTTCCTGTGTTGGAAATTAACTCAATTCAATACAGCAGGCTTCTAAGTCCCTGCCATGTGCCAGACCCTGTGCTAAAGCAACCAAGAATGCAATGGTGAACAACATGCAGTTCATGTACACACATACACAGACAGACAGGAGAAGAAGAAGCTTCACATATATTGAAATGGGAAGATTCCCAATATATACTAAGTTTAAAAAATGGTGCAGAAAAATGGGTATAGTGTGTTACCATTTGTATGAAATGTTTGTGGGAGAAACAAATGTCCACACGTACACACACAAACACACATATATGGTTTTAAATATGTGTAAACATTTTTAGAAGTATAAAAGAAACTATAATAGCTATTTGAAGAGGAAGAAAACTAAATGAATGGGTAATGGTGAAGGGAGGGGGGAGAGACTTTTCACTACATACCATTTTACACTTTGATGTGTGGGCAATGTAATTTTTTTTACCTAATCTGAATCTTTTTACATCTTAATATCAATGTGTAGAAATATTTAAGAAAAAACAAATAGTTCTTCCATCTGTCAAATTGTTTCATAGACCAATTAAGAAGGAGTGGGGTGGAGTCATAGACATTAGAGTGATAAGTCCTGTGAAGAGGAGGGTATAGAGTCCTTTGGTAACACATGCAACATCCACCTAAACCAGAATATTTTTGAGGAAGTGGATTTCGGGCAAAGTTTCCTAGAGGAGCTAAAGTAGTAAACTGAGAGTGAAGGGCTATGGGACTTAGTCTGGGAAAGAGAGTGGGGAGTGGAAAGGATGTTGTTGATGGAGCTCGCTGCCTGGGTTTGAAGGTGGGGTGGAGCCTCGAAAGCTCTGAATTGCGCCCAATTCCATATCAGGGGCTAGAGGAGTGGCAGACTCTGTGCTAAAGCAGTGAAGCCATGTGTTGGAAGTTCTGTCAGCTGTGGATGTCTGAAGCTTGGAGGCCACTTAAGGTGCTTAAGCCGGAGAATGACAAGAACAGATTTGCATTTTAAAAAGGTCATTTTGCTTGCAAAGAGAGTGGATTGCAGGACTACAAGCTGGAGGAGGCTATCAGGAATGTGGCACCACGGATAAGTACCTGGGCTGCGGCGTCAAACCCAGCTAAACTGATTCTGTGAGTGAAAGGAAATAGGGAGATCCAAGATGGTGGCAGAGTGAATGGAAGCTACACTCACCTCCCCGCAGGACCAAACTGTATTTACACGTAATTATAAAATACTTATCCTGAATAACCAACTAAAGGCCAGCTAAAGAGAAATTTTATAACAAAGGATTTGCACAATAAGCCACATTGAGATTGGAAGAAAGGGCAGGGACATGCAAAGGGCTGGCCCTCCTCCCATCGTCAGTGCCTGAGGTTATAGATAGCTATCTCAGCTTTTGGGGTTCCCCCTGGGAGGTGTGTGGCCTAAACCCCAAGCCAGACTTCCCAGCCCAAAGCACCAGAGCCAAGAATTGGTACCCACATAACATCTGGCTGTGAAAAGCAGGAGGGTTTCTGTCCACAGGGGAGAGGCAAAAGTCCGCTAGAGACATAGGAACCCTCTTAAAGAGCCAATGTACAAAATTGTATTCATTGCTACTCACACTGGGCTTTGGAAGAGGGAGGGCAGAGCGGACTAGTCTTGCATGAGAAGAGTCTAGGGTTTGTGGCTCTGGGGAAAGATCTGAAGGGACACCTGCCAGGATCCCTGTGCTAAATCACTCTCCCATACCACAGAGGCCATCTTTCTTGAGTGGAGCGCTGTTTTCAGTGTGGCATCAGCTTAGGGGAAAGCAATAGCCCACATTCAAAACTACCTCTTGCCCCACCCTATAGAGTTTACACCCTGTTGAGTACAGCCAGAGGCTTTTTCAGGACTGAGCATAACAGGCAGCCAGTAAGTGGAGGCAGGCAGAGGCAGATCACAGGGTGTCTTGGGGTATTTGCTGACATTCCCCTGGGTTCAGTGCTGGTGAAGTCTGCCTTGGTGGGTAGCTTTGTCTTCCTTGTGCAAACCCAAGCCCAGCAGAGGAAGCCACAAACTTTGGATTGTTTGTAGCTCCAAACAGATTGCTCAAGACTGGTCAGAGACAGCATCTGACATTGGTCTACCCAAGGGTCCCTTCCAAAAAGCCCAGAACCAATGCACCCAGTGGCCAGCTTCAGACAACATCAGAGCAGGATTCAGAAAGCTTTACAAGGGGCACATCCAAAGGGAGATCTCAGTAGCACCAATGCCTGCCGAGGTGAATACCACCCTGTATGGTCAGCACCTATGTAGCAGTTCACATGCAATGGTCAGGGTTGAGCCACACAGCCACTAGCATGAGGACTGATCACATGCACAAATGGGGCAATAGCCATCAAGACTCAATTACAACAGGAGGGCCCACATAACCCACACAAGAGATATTTCTGGATCACCCAGCTCAGATGATTAAGGAGACTGCACCACTGGACCCCACAGGATACCTACTACAAAAGGCCACCCCACGAAGACTGGGAGTCATAGCAAATCTATCTAATATATAGAAACAAACATAAAGAACAGGAGAACACTCCAGGAAAAGAGCTAAATGAAATGGAGGCAAGCAGTTTAACAGATATAGATTTCAAAGTAATGGTTATAAGGATGTTCAAGGAACTTAGTGAAAAATATAACAGAATTAAAAAAGTCATAGAAATGATAGAAACTACTCAGAAAGGAAGAATACAAAATCTGGCATTGAGAATACACTGGAAGGAATACACAGTCCATCGAATGAAACAGAGAATCAAATCAGTAATTTGGAAGACAAGGTAGCAGAAAACACAATCAGAGCAGAAAAAAGAGACTTGAACAAAATGAGGACAGTTTAAGGGACTTTCAGTACAACATGAAGTGTAACAACATCTGCATCATAGGGGTACCATAAAGAAGAGAGAAAGCAAGGGATTGAGAACCTGTTTGAAGAAATGACTGAAAACTTCCTTGAGCTGGTGAAGGAAAAAGACACAAAAGTTCAGAAAGCACAGAGAGTCCCAAACAAAATGAACCCAAACAGGCCCATACCAAAACACATTGTAATTAAAATGACAAAGGTTAAAAACAAAGAGACAATTTTAAAAGCAGAAAAAGAAAGACAGTTAGTTAACTACAAGGAAGCTCCCATAAGCCTGTCAGCTGATTTCTCAACAGAAACATTTCAGGCCAGAGGGATATGCCTGAAACATTCAAGGTGATGAAAAGCAAGGAGCTACAACCAAGACTACCCAGCAAGGCTACCATTTAAAATTGAAGGAGAAATAAAGAGCACCCCTACACACACACACACACACACACACACACACTCACACAGCAAAAGCTAAAGGAGTTTGTTAACACTAAGTGAGTATTACAAGAAATGTTAAAGGGCATGGGGGATGAAGAGGAAGAAGAAGAAGAAAGAGAAAGAGGAGGATGAGAAGGAGAAAAAAGGGAAGGAGAAGGAGAAAAGAAAGAAGGAGAAGGAAGGAAGAGAAGAAGAGAAAGAAGGAGGAGGAGGGCAGTGTCTGGAGCCCTCGATGTCCTGCACACAAAGGAGGAGGATGTCCTCAAATTCTTTGCAGCAAAAACCTACTTAGGTGGCACCAACCTTGACTTCCAGATGAAGAGTACATTTACAAAAGGAAAAGTGATGACATCTGCATGATCCGAAGAGAACCTGGGAGAAGCTTCGGCTGGCAGCTCGTGCCATCGTTGCCATTGAAAGACCCACTGATGGCTTCCGGCCAAGATGGAGGCATAGGCAGACGCACTGTGTCTCTTCTCACAACCAAATTAAGGACAACAAAGATTTAGAAACAAGAAAACAACCAGATCTCAGAAAATCAAACTGTTTGGAAGTCCAACAACGATTCATCCAGACCGGTAAGAGGGGCGGAGTCGCGGCAGGAAAAAGCGGAGGTTCGGACGGGCAC
>PVKU01006756.1:0-98143 GCA_004027475.1 Anoura caudifer
TAAAGTATGATTTTTCAGACAGATCATTTTCAAATTAACAAAACCAAGTCTGTTGTACAAATAAAAAATGAACATATTTAACTGGCTGAGAGAAGAATCAAAAATGTGTTCAAATTAATTTGCTGACAGATGCAAAACTAGGCCAAAAATTCAATCTTTCTAATGATGTTTGGACCATCTTTTCTACAGGGTAGAAATCAATTGCATCTCTACCAGAAAAACTCATTGCATTTCTATAGACAAGGGGCATTTGCATTTCTTCCAGTTTTCTACAATTTACAGAGCTGCAATGTAGCCTAGTCAGAGACAATCAAAGGTACATCTGCCTGTAGAACTGGATGACCCTGGAGGATCTGGACAATGACCCCAGCATTCCACAGTCTGTTGCCCATTTCTAAGTCTTCCAAAATTTTTCCCAACCAGCTTGCTGTAAGGATCATAAACACCATCTCCTAATATTATGCTTAATCACAAAAAATGCTGGTCTTATTGATTTTGGCCTGCATACTTCCATAGGGGCTACAAAAGGGCTAAGTAACCACATATTTGCTTTGTAAATTGAGAGCCCTGCTGTTCTGCATTACTAGTAAGGCCACAGAATTAACTCTGTCTGGAAGTTTTCAGAAGGATATTAAATTTTATTTTTTTAAAGCCTCTATCATTAGCTATCCAGAAGCTAGTTAACCAATTCTAAGAAACTCCACCAGATTTAATAGTAGTACCTACAATTTTGGGTGAATTCCTCTCTTCTCAAGGTCTGAAAAACTTGCTAAGTTAGTTGGCCTGCCAGAAGGTGACCTTCCCTACCATCTGTGAGGCCAAGACCCTAAGCCAAGTTTAACCTAAGAAATTAACTGTTTTCTTTAAAGTATCTTGTCATTCCTGATTAAATGAGAAGTATTTTCTAATATGACTACTTGAATGGCCTTGGTTGCACAATTCAATTACATTCAGGTAAAGAAGGCAAACAGATTTATACTAAACCTATACTAATATGTAAATGACCATATTACCGTGAAAAGTAAAGAGACTCAGTAGAGCTGATAAATTTGGGAGGGATCCATGAGAATCAATAATTGTTGAATAAGGTTCATCCCCCTTTACAACAGCAGTCTGCGTAACTAAGTATTAGCAATGATTCAGAAAGAAAGAGAAAGAGCTGTATAATGTATAAATAAAAAATAGAACATTAACATCAACAAAATTCCAAGCAACTAATCACAACAAAATTTCTATCATTGGTTCATCAGTCCCTTGTTCTGCTTTCCTGAAGCCATGTGCTTCCAGGCTAAGAAGGTCCTGGAAATTCTGCCTCAGCCCAGTTTGACAGCAGTTTTTTTATTTATTTTCTTAGAGAGAAGGGAATGGAGGGAGAAGAGGGGGAAAGAAACATCTACGTGTAGAGAAACATCAGTTGGTTGCCTCCTGCACGCACCCCGGATGCAGATCGAACCCGCAACCCAAGCATATGCCCTGACCAGGAATGGAACTGATGACCTTTAGCTTTGTGGTACGATGCCCAACCAACTGAGCCACACTGGTCGGGGCACCAGCAGTTTTTTTAATTTATTTTTTGATTAGCTTTGATATACAACATTATGTTAGTTACAGGTGTACAGCATAGTGATTAGACACTTATATACTTTATGAAGTGACCACCCAGGCAAGTCTAGTACCCCTCTGATACCACACGTAGTTATTACAATATTATTGACTATGTTCCCTATGCTGTATTTCACATCCCTGTGACTACATTCATAACTGGCAATTTGTAATTATTAATCCTAACTGGAAATTTGCAATTCTTAATCCCTTCACCTTTTTCACCCAATCCCACAATCCCACTCCCATCTAGAGACCATCAATTTGTTCTCTGTATCTATGAGTTTGTTTCTATTCTGTTTATTAATTTGACAGCGTTTAAAATATGTCAGTTCAGAAACCTGTACCCAAGAGTCTATGCTTTGAAGCATCACTAGTTCAAAGTATAAGTCTTTTCATGAAGATCTAAAATAAGGCAAAATTGCCAGCCTGCACCTTATGATAGGGCCTTCAGGCAAGTATCAGAGTAAAACAAAACTAAACTGTAGATGACAAGACTGGATAATTGTGGTTAATTTATTACTGTTATTAATAACACCAGAATGCAGGAGGCTCAACTCCCAACTGGAGTACAGTACATAATTATTTCACAAAGGTTGGATCAATGTGTCCCCTGAGAGTAAGGCAAACCTCCTAAGTCTTCTCATTAAGCACAGACTTTCTGAAATATTTACATTAATAATGTCATATCTCAACAAACTCAAGAGAAGGCTAAATGTCTCTTTGGATTTGACAACTTATCCCATGGAGCTCTTGCAATAGTGCTGAGCTAATTTAAGAGATACATAGCACATTGAACAAACTTAATCACTTCTAGTGTTTCTCTTTTTACAAGTTGAAAAATAAATCATTGTTATTGCTCTGGGGCCTTTGGGAATTCTCAAAGACAGTTTTAGGTGTAAAAGATATCTGGAATTTTCTTTTTATTGTTGTTCAACTACAGTTGCCCCCATTTCCCCCCCATCACCCTTCCCTGCCCCACCCACCCCCACCTCCCACACTCCATCCTACCTACCCCACCTTGGCTTTGTCCATTGGCCCTTACCCTTCTTTCCCTGGCCATCTCTCTCCCTCCTCTTCTCTGGTTACTGTCAGTTTGCTCTTTATTTCCACATTTCTGGTTCTGTTTTGCTTGCCTGTTTGCTTTGTTAATTAGGTTCCACTTATAGGTGACATTATATGGTATTTGCCTTCTACCACCTGGCTTATTTCACTTAGCTTAATACAGGATCATGGTAAAGCAAAGACAAAAGAGTTGTCAAAGGAGGTTTGGGTATTTGATTTTGATTGGATCACAGGTGACTAAGAACCAACTGCTTGGTGACCTATTTAATCAAAGTGACAATAAAATATTTTGAAATACACATAAAAAGATAATATACTTGTAAACAATCTTAGCTTTTTCGCAAGTTAGAATACTTTGTTCTTTGGCTTTGTATTTTTTTTCTTTTTAAACAATCAAGAACATAATAAAGTCAGTATGAAGCACAGAAATGTTTCTGGGTAGGCACTGGTTCTCTGCTCTGTAAAGACTTCACAGGAGGTAAGGAGTACTCTTCCATCTTGTAAACAACGGCATTAATCAGTAAACCAATGACTCAAACCCACCAAAAATGAACAAACTTAGCTAAAATGTTAATATATTTTATGCTTTCTTTTCAGATTAAGTTACTATAAACCAAAGCAAATAAAATTTATTTTTCCAGGTCTTGTCTTTTACAAAGCTCTCATATTCTAGAACAAACTGATTTTTACATTAGAACAAAACCACTCTCTTTCCTTAGAAAACAAGACACATACCCACTTCACTTCTCTACCACTATTGCTTGTAGTCTAGTCTCAACCATGTGTAGTATATTAATTATAACTTCTGACCAAGGTGAAAATTTTCTATTTCAAGAGAAAACTAGGGGATGAATGACTGAGAACTGTTTGTCATTCTGCAGCATTTTAGCACAATAACATAGCTTGTGAATATATTGAACACCGCTTTCTATAGCCACACTGATCCCTATTATACTTTTTTCCAGTGACAAAAGTGAACACATTCAATAACATGACCTAAAGATATAGACTCACAGCATATGGAAATGTGAAGCTTAAAATTATGCATAGACATCACTATTTCAGTATTCCATATTACTTAGAAAATGTCTAGGTATCCAAGAATTATCCATAATTAGCTTAATTTAATATTCACTTAAGGCTTCAAATAACCTAAAGACCTTGAAAATTATGTTTAAGCTGACATACTACAAAACATAATTACTACTGATATAAAAAGTTTGTTAGAATAATGACTAAATTTAGTTGCGCACAAATTACTTTTCATAATCTTTGACATTGTGTAGGAGTATTATTAGCTTATTTGATCATAAAACCTGTATAATTTTCATAAGTTCAAACTCAGTATTACCCTCGTGAATGAAAGGGTAAAAACCAAGTAAAATAACGCGTTTACATACAGTTTACTGATAAATCAAACAAGTGTCATAGATTTATTTTGAAAACCATGATTATTAAACCAGTCTAATTTTCCAAAGCTATATCTTAATTACATAAACTTGGATTCTTACATGTTTCTGATCTAGTGGAATAACTTTTTAATGTATAATTCTCTTAAATTATTAGAAATTCAATTTCATTATTTTGGAGGACCTTTAGAACTATTTGATTTACATATGTTTATTATTTATCTCTATAAACAATTATTAGAGAGCACCTTTAAGAGATATAGCAACCTGATTTATTAATATCCTCTGGGGAAAGAGAAACAATTCTACTAATACAATGAGAGGAAAAAGCCTTTATTGATCATGTACACAGATATATCGACATGCGGATGCATGGAGAACTTAGAGTTTCAGTTCTACACCAGCCTCAGGTCTAAAGTAAACACAGACATAAGACACCTGTGGTTCAGATCTCAAAAAGCTCTGGGAAGGAGGCTTCCCAGAAATACTGAATTAAAGCTCAAAACATAAACATAAAGGGTTAAAAATGAATTCCCTGGTGTCTATCACCTGATACAGACTAGATCACTATCCTCCATCTGTAGAAATCAATCAAGCAGAGATGACAGAACCAAATTTCCAATCACTGCTTACTCCAATGGGGAATAATTAGCATCCATGTGAACCAAAAAAAACCCACAAAACTTCAAATCTGGGAAAAGAATAAAACTGAGCATTAATGTTAAAGCTACAGTCTCTTAGAACACAGGAAAAAACACACACAGGCTTGACGTGTCCCTGACATGTACCGTATTTTCCGTATATAATGAGCTCCCATGCATAATGTGCACCCACATTTTTGTGCACATTATACACTGGATTACGTAACAATTACACCAACGTATAATGCACATCCTTATTATTCCCTCAAAAGTTTGGGCAAAAAAAGTATGCATTATACAGAGCAAAATATGGTACTTTTCCCACAACGCCCCCCCTTTTTTTTTTACAACCAGGTGTAAATGTTCAGACCCCACATTAGTCTGACTCCAGGCAGTTTTTGTTCAGGAAGCTCACTTTATCCAGCATTTTGTGGAGCTCCACTGAACAGTTCTCCAGGACCCTGAAATCTGGCAAAACCCCCAAATATGGGGGCTAGTCCCACACGCTCCTGCGAGGAGATGCCGCAATGGAAGCTGAGATGGCACTGCCTGTGGCTGGTTCACGTGGGTCCCCTGAGCCCTGTTGCCACCCACCATCACTCTCCTAAACGCTCAGAGCCCTTGACAAGCCCTATGTCACCCTGTCCCTCATGGGCGTGTGGGGCCCCTTTCTTCAGCCTCACTCTGGTCATGACAGAATACCCTGTCTAAACTCTTCCTGACCTTCCAGAGCAGGCTGAAGCTGCCGGAGGTGGGTCGTTAGCCTTTCTGTTACCCTTTTCACTCTTCTCACACCCACCTAACATAGCCCCCAAAGGAGAAGAACGCCAAGAACAAAATACCTCTTCAAAGAAACTTGTTCCTGTAAAGGCACAAAACAATATTGTACCTTTTATACCTTTCAGGAGATTCAAAGGACCCCAACTTGGATTAAAATTACTAAAGCTTGGTTTATATCACCCACTTCACAAGGGAAAAATAGGAGATTTCATAGCATTTTGAACGTAACTGCACCATTGCTAATGCATCTTTCCCCAACCACAACGAAGGCACCACTTGTGTTAATATGCGGGTTAATGTCTAAGTGCATCGCAACATAGAGCTGGTAGCGGTCCCAGGACCTTTGGCTTTTCCAATGAGTTTCTGTATGAAATTTTGCAATGAGCTGAATCTTTTCCTTTCATCCCCCATTTTTAAAAGCACAAAGCTCCTAACCAATCTAGGCTTGACACCTGCTTGTTAGAATTCAGAAGGGAAAGGGTGACAAACTTCATACCACTTGGGAGAGGATCTCTCTCAAAAACACCCTCTGGCAGTGGAGAATGATTTGCAACTGGTAAGAGTTCCTTGTCTCTAACCTTACGCAGGAAATATTTCCTCTAAGATGAGAAGCTTTGCCTAAATTGGAAACAGAAATAGTTCTCTTTGGGGAATTCCTATCAAAAAGAAAGAAAAAAAACATGTCTCATTGCCATTTCTCAATGGAATTCTCTTCTACAAACACACATCAAGATAACAAAAGATAATATTCCAGAAGCTTCTTTACACATGGCCAATTCAGAGAAAATATATATATATATGAATTTGTAAAATCAGAAGGTAACTGCTGAAGCAGAAGTATAAATTCGCTTCTGCTCTTCCTTAATAATGTCTTTATCGAAAACTTGTTTAAGCTTAACCTTTGGAGAATTACCTTTGTAGGCTTTAAAATTAAACTGAAGAAGTAGAACCAAGAAAGTCACCAAAACAGGGGTGTTAGAAACACTATGTATGGGATAAAACAGCAACACCAGTATTTGTTCTATGACATTCCTAATGAAAACCTAGAAAAGGAAACAATTGGAAGTTATAGTCTGTAAATGCGCCAAGTGTGCAACATCTGAACACCTGTTCTGCCAGGGGTCAGAGCAGGAAGAAAAGTAAAAGAATCAGAAGAACAAAGGCAAACCCAGGGAAGAACAAAGGACTATGAACTCAGCAGGCATCAAAGAATTAGACTAAACACCACAGTGATGGGGCTGTAGACTCTAGGAAAAAGGAGGAGGAAGTCAACATAAAACAGGCCGTTTACAAATGAATTGCTGTGGGCGTGGCCTCCTAACCATCTAGAGGAGCATGGTTTAGCCAGTAAAACTATGTGGAAAATAAAAGTGAATGTTTGTACAAGTTTGAAAAGGAAAATGCGAGAATCTAATTACTTCGCAATTTAGGGAGGATAAAAGAGAAGGCACAAAAGAGTGAAGGGAAAATTGAAATAACCTCCTGGACTTTATCCTCCCGCAATTTCCACTGGGAGGCGATTCAAAAATAAGTGAAAAGGTCACACGTTTAACAGCGAGACAGCAGAAGGAGAACAAGGGCCTTAGGAGCAGAGGGGCGATGGAGAATCTGCAGGAGAAGGAGTTGAGTTTAAAAAATTAAATGCAAAATTCATCATTACCTCTCCCTAATTCTGGGGAGGATTATAAATCCAGTATGCATCTAAAATCATCATAAACGTGTTTCAACATGGCAACCACTTTTCTGTCCCCTGTGGACTTACTTCTCGTATTTGTCATGATATTTTTCTTCACTTTTTAGGAAAACACTTAGTTCTATAGAAACTTCAAAGATCACCTTTGAAAGTACTTTTAAAGTGCCCTGGTAGGACTGGGATTCTTAATATTAAAATAATTTCTGGCTAGCATTTTTGAGCCGCTTCCAACATCTTATTAAAATACTTACAAAGATTATCTTAAAGATGAAACTCACACTTCTAACAAAATTAACACTCACAGCCAGTCAGCTTATGGCTTAGATCTAGCAAGAATCTCTGCTAAGAAAAGGCAAATACGAGAAGAATGACAATGTAACAGTCACTAACATGTTTGTCCCCTACACTTATAAACATACATTCAAACATTGTCAATGCCAAAGAAGGTGTGAAAATGCTGGGTCATTCACACCCTGTGTCATAGCTCAAAGAAGCATCTGATATGGAAAGCAATTTCTCCAGCTTTCTCAAACAAAAGCACATGCAGGGCCCAGGAACCCCGGTTTTGGAAGCCATGCCTAAAGAGAGAGCCAGAGACCTTGACAGAGATTTATGTATAAGGTTGTTTATATCACCTTTAAAAAATCAGGTTAAGAAATTCACAGCCACGTGAACAGCTGCCAGCAAGGGAATTAAATAAATTATGATATAGCCATGAGATTACTTATAAAACGTATGCTTTCGGAAAATTTCACAACATGGGAACATTTTCACAATACAATATCAAGTAATTAAAAGTAAAATATAAAATATCTTTCCAGTAAGAACCCAATACATTAAAATAGCACAAGTGCGTGCACAGGCGTGCCTACCACATGCACTTAGAGAAAGCCCGGGAGTCGAGGCAGAAATGAGTTAGCAGCGCTTGCTTCTAGGTGGCAGAAATACAACCTTTATTTTATCACTTATACTATTAAAATTACTCTACAATGAACATATGTAGTTTTTTAAATAATAAAAATAGTACATTTAAGTAAAATTATTTAAATGAAAATTGTAAATAAATTATTTAAATAAAAAAAAAACAAATACAGTACCCATTGTGGGACTTAGAACACTGAAGTTTGACAATCACTTATTCTTTTTTTTTAATTGATTGTTAGAGGGAGAGAGAGGGAGAGGAAGGGAGGGGGAGAGAGAGAGAAACACTGATCAGCCATCCACCTGTTTATGCATTCACTGGTTGCTTCTTGTATGTCTCCTGACAGGAGACTGAACCCCCTACCGTGGCGTATCAAGATCTCACTCTAACCAACAGAGCTACCCAGCAAGGGAATCACTTATTCTTGTATTAACAGAGAAAAGTTGACTGCTCTTCTCTAAATTTCAGGTAATAATATATACCCCTGTGTTGAGATGGGTTTAAACCAAATAATTTAATTAAAATAACATATTTTAAGTGCCAAATACAACTCTAGCACAAAGCATGCATAAATAAATGCTAGTTGAATCTGAGCACATACAAGAAGAAGGAGGAAGAAGAAGGAAGAAGAGGAGGAGGAGACATGAAAGGGAAATAATAACCCATTCCAGATTAGTGTTTCCACCGCTGCTTCTGCACAGGCATGGCGACTGCCATACCCACGCTGCTGCTTACATTTCTTCCAAATGTAAGAAACAACCCTCCCTTTGATGGATGCCAGATGGCATGGAAAGCATTGGAGGGAGCCTTCCTGATGGTGACAGAACACGCCACAAGATGTGCAGAGATGGGCACAACAGAGGACGTTACACAACAATAAACGATCCAGTACCTGATTCTGAAGCAAGTTCTCATGTCAGTGCCCTGGAATAAACTTAGAGCATATTGTTAAAACTGTGTTTTCACGTCCCACAGGACACGGACTGGATTAACCTAAGACAAAAGCATTAATATGTCAAATACACATAGAGATGGCTTAATGCATGAGAAATATAGTTTATTCTATTAATTTTTTTTATCTGAACTGCATTTCCTGTCTGGCGTTCTGTGACTACCCAGGGCTGAGTTATTCTTAGTCAGAATGCTACCAGGCCTTTCAGATTTATTTATTTATGTAGTTAAGCATTTTTACAGAAATAAAACACAAACCCAAAGATCTTGCAATATATTTTTTTAAAATAAATCATTATCATCCATCCAGAAAAGTGACATACTGAAATATTCAAATTTTGTCAGTGAAAGCCTTCAACGAAAACAAGATAATCCTGAATATGTAGGTGCTTAATATTTTTAATGCAAAAGATGTTAAATAAATGTTTACCAATGCTTACTTTAGATTCAAAATCAATTTTCATGTGAAGCCAAAACATGTAGAAAAGAGTGGCCTAGAACATTTTTTAATATTTAGAGTTGGCTGAGGATCAAGACAAAGGCAGACTTCGGGCCCTGTTCATTGGGATTTCCATAGGGAGAAACAAAACGGATGTTAAAAGAAGGTTGAAGTCAGAACAATAAACACAAAACAACCCTTGACATAGGATTTCCCAAAGGATCCCAGAGCCACCTGGGTTGGATGGTCTTATAACCCTTTACAAAGCCAAGATCACAGATCTATGTCCAACCTCCCATCTGGTATTCCCATAACATCACCGTTGGCTGGATGTAAAATCAGGGTGGTGCTTCCAAGGTGGGCAAGACTTCACACACTGTGGTTATGCCTTTATCTGGCCAAGCCTGGGCTTCTCACCTGTCCCACCAACCCTAATGCTGAGAGATTAACCAAATCAGTGCTCACTTACTGCCTGCTCCCAGATTCAGGGAACAGTCAGAGAAGTAGGGCCATGAGTTGGGCTAATGACGTAGGGATACTGGCAAAGGTTAAAGCACACAGAGAGGGGAGTTAGCGAGTCACTGGGGATGGTTAGAGCCAGGAGCTCACAGAATCCTCTCTTGGTTTCCCCCACCTCCCTGGCTACTCCTCCTCTGTCTCCTTAACTGATATCTCCTCCCCCTGACACTGAGGCTGGTGTGCCTCAGGCTCAGTCCTCACCCCTCGCCTCCCCCTCCTCCTCTCTCTTGCTTTCCTTTGGTCTAAATACCATCTGCACACAGGTGACACCCAAATCCGCCTCTCTAGACTCTGTCCACAGCTTCAGTGAGCACCTCCAGCTGATCCAAAGAAGTTTCTGGAAGGCATCCCTCAGTTTCATACTCAATTAGGAGTAATTATTTACTCCTCCAAACTCGCTCCCTTCGTTGGTCTTCCTCTCTTGGCAATGACACCGCCACCCACACTGCTGCCCAGAGCTGGACTCTAGGAGCCACCCTTCTTTCCTCTCTCGGCCCCACTGTTCGTATGCAATTTGTATCCTGCCAGTTCTGCCCCAAAACACCTCCTGACACTGCTTTCTCCTCCCCAACTCTCCTAGTCCTTCCCTCATCTGAGCCACCCAGACCACTTACCACGACACAGCATCACACTCAGCTCTGAGCATAAAATCTGGGCCCAGACTGCCAGGGCTTGAATCCTGGCTCTGCTGCTTATAATCTCTGGGCCTCAGTTTGCTCAGTCACAACATGGGAAAAACACTTTTTCCCATTCCCGAGGGCTGCTGAAGAACTTAAACAAGGAAATACTGACACAGAGCAAGCGCTGTCTCACAGGGTCTTGGTCTTTCGTCGACCTCCTCACTGGTCTCTCTGCTTCCACTGCCACCTCCTCACAGTCCATTCTTTATGTGGCAGCCAGGGTAAACACACATTTTAAAAAAATGACATTACTCTCTTGTTTCACATCCAACCTCGGCTTCCATTTTTTAATAGAATCAAGCCAACAGTCCTTCCTGGGGCTCACAAGCATGGTCTCTCTCCTGCACCATCTGTCATTGCATCTGTTCCCAGGCCCCACCCACCTGGTTCATACCCTGAAAACATGCCACCCATCCAGCCTTGTGTTTTGCACACGCTTCAGTTCCAAGCCTGCGCACCCCTCTAAAGCACAATGCCCCACCCGCAGTTTTCACAGGGCTGGCTTCTTCCTGCCCTTCAGGCCTCTGCCCAGATGTCACCTGCTCAGAGGAACTCTCCTTGACCATCTTACTCTCCCCTGTCCCATTTTCTTCACATCACTGCTGTATTTTATTATATTCACAGCACTTACCATTCCCCGCTGTCCTCCCTGAAGGCTCCCAACTTTGGGTCTCCTGTCACCAAGTTTATTACCTAAAAAGGTTGTCAACTCCCCCTCACATTTCCACCAGGCTTTACGTCCTAAGCCAGTGTCACACTCCCAATACCACTCTTATTTCATTCTGGGCAATTTCAACATATGTGCAGACAACATGTCTGGCCTGTAGCATCTTAGTTGGTTCCACGAACTCCGCTCTTCCACCCAGCCTCAGCCACTCCACCTCTCCTCCCTCCATCACCTCCTGGACTTCCCTCTCTCCCCTCCTCACCTCCCATTCCTTAGCATTCATCACAATCTTTATTCACCTTTATCCTCAACTCTCCTACCCTCAAGAATTTGTCATTCTTGCTTAGCAAAACCACTACCCTGAAATCCATCTCTCTGCCAATTGCATGTAGCTGCAGAAAAGCACAACATACTGACTGATCTCAGGTTAAATTCATGATGGGGAAACTCAAGTGGACAGTTAGTGATGTCAAGCACATATCAACCCTGGTTTCTTCACTTCCCCATTTCTCCTAGGTGACTATTTCACCAGCTTCTTATCTTTCCCCAAATTCCCCAAACCTTCTCCCCTCTTCCCACTTTCAGATAATGACCTGGTATTCCAATTGCCTAGGAATTGGAAGCACTTTCAGGAAATATCCGGACTCTCTCCATCATACCACTCTTCTCTCAAGCATCCGTGTTTACACATTCTGCCTTCCATCCATTTCCTCTAAGTCAGTGGTTCCCAGAATGGGATCCTGGACGGCAGCATCAGGGTCCCCCGAGAACTTGAGAGCAAATTCACAGGCCACATCACAGACCAACTGAACTAGAACTCTGGAGGTGGAGCAAGAACTCTGTGTTTCTTAATTAAATTTATTGGAGTAACAGTGGCTAATAACATTATACAATTTTCATGTATGTAATTCTATAATATGTCATCTCTATATATATTGCATTATATGCTCACCATCCAAAGTCTAGTGTCCTTCTGTCACCATATATTTGACCTCCATTACCCTCTTCATCCTCCCCCCAGATCTGTTTTAACAAGCCCTTGGGTGAATTCTGATGCATGTGCAAGTTTGACAACCACTGCTAGAAATAAACCCATGTTTTCACTTTCATCAAAGACTAATCTTCTGTGCCACATCCCTTCTAACCTATTCCATAAGGACCCCTTTCTCTCCTGCATCATTAACTTTCCCCTTTTCTACAAGACCATTGCCAGTGGCATAGAAACCTGCTGTTAACCATCTCATCTTCCCCAAAAGACTGACCCATATCACCCTAACAGCTAGTCCCCACCACCCCCTGCCCAGTTTTCTGTCCCCTATTTAGCAACTCTCATGAAAAGGGCTGTCTTTGTTTAGCTTTTCCTAATTCCTATCCTGGCTTTCTCTCCGACACCCCCTCACCTACTTTCACTTGCACCCTTGCACTAGAGGCTTCTGTCACAGTTGCCCAGGACCTCTGCGCTGCAGAATCCAGAAGTCAGCCCTGATCCCTTGGGCAGGCACTGCATCTGACCTATCTGGAACCCTCCTCACTGATGCATCACCTCATACCTGTAAGTGTCCCCGCTACCTCACTGGGTCACTTCTCTGTCTCCACAACCTTCTGTGCCAACATTACAAGGCCGGAAGGAAGGGCTCTGAGCCTCTCCCTTCTTCCCTAGCTAGACCCACTCCCTTGGCAAATTCAATCAGTCTCATAGCTTTAATAAACTCTGTCTCAGTTAGGGTTCTCCAGGGAAATAGAACCAATATGAAATACTATAAGTAGGGCATATACAGGGGTGGGCAAAAGTAAGTTTACAGTTGTATGTGAAACAGAGTTCATCCTTGTATTACTTATTAATTATTGCATTACGTCCCATATGGACAACTGTAAACCTACTTTTGCCCACACACCCCATATGTATAAAGACATCAATTTTAAAGAATTGGCTAACACAGTTGTGTGGCCTGGCAGGATGGAAACTCAGACAGGAGTTGATGCTGCAGTTTCAAGGTAGAATTCCTTCCTTTCCTGGTGTGAATTGGGGGGGAGGGGCACAAACATTCAGACCATAGCAGAGCTCCGCTCACCCATGATTGGTCTACGGAGATGAAAGCAAGGCCAATTTCTGCAAGTTATACTTTCTCCTTATCCTCTTCTCCCAGGATCAGTGGGCTGAGCTCTGCTAGTTTCTGGGAGATTTTCAAATGAGCACTCCATCTTTAACAGCTCAGGATCCAGTTTACAGATGCTCCCTATTCTGTTCTTTCCCTTTCAACACCAGATGCTCCCATTAAGCTAATTTCTCCTGGGTGCACACCCTGGAGCAGAAATGGGAGGCCCCACCCACCTAGTAAGTCCTGAGCTTGCTGAGACTGACCCGAACATTTGGTCCTCAGAGCAAGTCAAAGGGAGGCCTCTCTGAATCAAGCCCTGCATGCCTTTAGAAGTCTGGGTCCATCTGCGGCTCCATTTCCAGCCACCAGGGACCCATCTTCCCAACACAATGGGCACATTAACCAGAGACTAAAAGTTACGCGTATTAGAATTCATGTCCCTCTCATCCGTGACTTGAAAACACCTCTAAAGGCAATCAGCCTTTTATTTTCTTTCTGCTGGAACTAAATGTTACATTTTCAAGGAAACAGATTCCTACTTATAAAAACATCCTCTGGGGAAAGAAGGAGTGAATCTTATCTGGAAACCAATGGGGCAAAAGGGCTAATATTTTATAAGCTACAATAAAAAATTAAAAAAAAAACGCAGGAAAAAAATCTCTCAGAATGAGGACAGCTGGGGAGAACGGAAACTCCTGAACAGGAAGGAGGTCAGAGTCCTAACTCTCTAGTGGGTGTTGTTGGAGTTGACAGATAGCAGGCGCCTGTGGGGTTTGCAGCTGCCTGTCCTCTCCTCCTGACGGCTGCATAGGGGCCTGTCTCCTGTCTTTGCCAAACCGCTGCAGCCCCATTGCCTTCTCCTTGTCTTCACTCTACTGGCTTCTGAGTACTTCATTAACTTTTAAATCTAGCCATTTAAATGCTTGCGCAGCCTAGGTCCCCTTTATTTTAAAGAATTGTTACAATGTTGTACGTTTCCTAATGCACTTAAATCGTATCACTCAAGCATCTGGAAGGATAATCCTAGTGATTCAACTTGAACTCCTTAGCTATTAAGAAAGGCAATGTGGTCAACAGGCCAAGCTGGCCCTGGGAACAGGAGTAAGCCTAAGAGCATCTGGTCAGCTTGGCTGCTGCAGCTGCCTGGCTGGCCTGGAGGAGGCCCCAGCCAGCCGTCCTTCTAGAAGCAGATGGCCTCAAGAGTGTGTCCCTCTGAACTCAGCTGTGGGGGCCTGAGCGTTACTTAATCATCTTTGGACCTGCCTCACCAGGACATCCTTTCTTATATGTGACCCAACTTCAAATTACTGAATAGGATTTTTGGCCTGATTGCCTCTGGTGTGAAAATACTAGATTGGCCAAAAAGTCACTTTTGACATGTCCAGTCACAGCACCTGTTCCATACACTGCATACATGTTTTTCTGCATTTCAGTTATTTTTACCTTTGAATAAATAATAAAATGTAATATGCCAAAAATGTTGCATATTTTCTTCTATCTTCAATATTAAAATTGCAGCACAAAAAATTCACCAATTTGATAAGATTTTTTAAAAAATCCATGTTGATATGACAGCTGTCACAATACAATCTAACAAAATTGTTTCGGATTAAGTTAAAGACAACTAATGCTACTAGAGCCACTTTACAGGAAAAAAACAAACTTTTTGGCCAACCCAATATGTTTTTTAATATTTTATTTATTTACTTCTTAGAGAGAAGGGAAGGGAGGGAGAAAGATCAATGAGTGAGAGACACATCAATTGGTTGCCTCTAGCACACCTTCAACTGGGGAACCTGGCCAGCAACCCAGGCATGCACCCTGACTGGGAATCGAACCTGTGACCCTTCTGTTCACAGGCTGGCACTCAATCCACTGAGCCACACCGGTCAGGGCCCAATATTGTGTTTTTAATGAAATAAGATTATTTCACTTTTTCTTTTTTCTCTTGGTTATTCCTAAGTGCTATAAAATATGGAGACCAAAACTGTATGTTACCATATCGGAAAGGGCAGAATATTGCTAAAAGATACACGTAGCCAAAACAGGCCTCAGTTCCCAAGCTCATATTTTAGACTAAATCTTGCATTATTAATGAGTTATGGACCCACTCAACACTTGAGTGTGTCGTGTGGTGGTGAACCCAGCCCCCGGATCCACGCTGCCTGCATTCAAATCCCAGTTCCATCTCTTATTAGCTCTGTGACCTTGGGCAAGTGGCTTAACCTCCCTGTGCTTCAGTTTTACATCAGCAAAATGAGAATAACAGTATTTGGGGTATGAGGTTTAAATAAATTAATAAACATAAAGAATATAGGTGATACTGAACATTTTGTGCCACAGAAGGAGCTTCAACGAATATGAGCTCTTAATTTTTCTATAAATAAGTATAAATTTGATTCTGAGTATCTCTCCAGCCAGGCTAGCCAGAAACTTACTTTTGATTGTTGGGGGTTCCTCTTAGGAAGAAAGAGCCCCTGACCAGCCCCACCCCCAGGCTGTCAGCAGGCCCAGGTCTGTCCACACAGGCCTCTGCCAGGCCCCACAGGCTCCTGCAGGTCCAGGGCTCCTGGACCAGGTCTGGGCCTCAGCACTCTGGCCAGGTCTCCCAAGAATCCACATGCCAAGACCTCGCAAACACTTTGGCACATGTGGTACTCCCAGTACCTGGCAAAGGCCTGGAGTGTGCCAGGCACTCAACTGCAGGCAAAAGGGAAATGAGAACAGATGGTAGAAACAGGGCAGAAGCCCCACCTTCCACTCGCGCATCTGTGAAAAGGCCCCATCCCAAGTCCCCAGCCTGCCCCTGAGAAGCCAACTAGAGCAGAAGGGTCCCAAGTTCACTTTATGAGGTCAATTTGCCCCGTACAAAATGCAGTCATACTTTCAGAGTAGAAATAAAATTTAATCTTGGATGTTGAAGCAGAAACTTTAATGACTTGGAAAGATGCTCACAATATTTTGTTAAATAAAGGAGTCAAGTTATAAAACAGAACCAAAAATTGTATCTCTATTAGTTTCCCAGGGCTGCCAGAACAACGTTCCACAAACTTTGGGACTTAAAACAATGGAAATTAATTCTCTCAGAGTTCTGGAGGCAGCATCCAAGATCAAGGCGTGGGTAGGAGGGCCACGCTCTGTCTCTCTCTCTCTCTCTCTCTCTCTCTCTCTCTGAAGGCTCCAGGGGAGGAGCCCCCCTTACCTGTTCCATCTCCTGGGAGTCACCGACGCAGGCTGTGCCTCTGCTTCGCCAGCGTCACCCCAGTCTCTGCCTCTAACTTCAGATGGTATTCTGTGTGTGCCTTCATGTAGCCATCTTCATATAAGGACATCAGTCGTGTTGGATTAGGAGGCCTCTCTACTCCAGAATGACCTCATCTCAACCTCACTCATTATATCTGCAACGATCCTATTCCAAATAAAGTCACCATCTGGGGCACTGGAGGTTATAACTTCAACAATTTTTGAATACACAATTGACCCACAATAGTCTCTCGTGTTAAAGAGCCCAAATCTTATTCAACAACAATAAATAAATGTGTCTTTTTATGAAAACACACACACATTTTTATCTGAATGAGAGCTTACCCTACATACCATTTTCACCTGCTACCACCTCCTCTCCATTTCTCCATCACCTTCCTTCCCCTCAGGTGAGCTATGTTCACACCTAGATGTGAGTATCCTTCCACATGCCTCTCATTACTCAGAGATCCCTGCATACAACTTTGTAGGCACATACTCATCATGAAATTGTGCATCTTCAGGGGCGGGTTTTGTCACTGTTTTATAAAAGTAAAATATCCTATGTGCCTTCTCTGAATCTTGCTTTTCCCACACAATAACATCTGGTAGAAGCCCCTACAAGCCATCTAACAAGGCTCTAAATCCATGTTTTTGACGACTGTGTGATACATTCCGCAGTGTGGGGACAGGGACTCTCATCCGTCGCCCTTATCTATTGGAGCCTCGCACAGTGCCTGAGATAGGGCAGCTGTTCGATAAACACTCAAGTCTCTGAATTATAGATAAAGCATTTTTGAAAAATCTCAACTCTAACTCTAGTAGAATTGGTACCATACACGAGTATGTAATCTTACTCCTGCTTGAGAGGGGCTCTGACATTTAAGAGTTCCAGAGACGAATGTTCAACATTTCGCATAAACTGCCACATCCTACCAGCCCAAGGGGTTGAATGTATCTACAGGTACGGAAGGGGGCTCTCAGGGGTGAACACTAGCTGTTGGGCAGATTAAGGATTCAAAACCTGATCTACTGATTTTCCAAGACCACCACTCTCCTCCACAGCAGATTTCATAAGAGGAACATCATCTCATTTGCTGGAATTGGCTCTAAAAGTCAGCATTTGGTTGTTCCTACACACAACGTCCAAAGTTTCATGACCACTGAAAATACAAAAAGCAATGAAGCACACCCCAAAACTCAAAAGTATTAGTGAGCCAGGACCCCAGCCACTCTGCAGAAACTGTTCTAACTCTCTTCTGCTTATTTATAATCAGTGGCTTGACTTTAAAGTGTCCCACAGGTGAGTTACACGTAAATGGTCTAGTTTCTAAGGGCAGACTAGAAATATTAGCTCACACACAACTAGGCAGTAAATCCTTAGGAATTAGGAAGAGAGGTAGAAACCTGGACCTTTGGGCCCTGAATTAAGGGACGACAGCAGTGACCTGTGAAACCACACCGGAAAGAAAGGTCGCTCTGCATTCTCACCGTGTCTAGGAGTGCATTTCCTAAGGTGTTTGAGAGCCTTTGACAAAGACTCTAGATGAAAATTCCACTGCAGTACATTTTTCCTTTACTTGCTGATAAATTTATGTGTGGCTGTGACAAATGCTGTAACCTTGGTGCACCAAGTGACCAAGGACCGTCGCACGTGCTAGCTGCAGCGAACCTGAACTTCCTCCACATCGTCCACACCATTTCTCTACTCTGCTGCTTTGCTCTTATCTTCCCACAGGAATCTTTCCCTAAATTACTCCTGCTTATTGTTGGCAATTCCACCTCAGGTGTGGGCTCACGGCATTGCATTTAATGATCTGCTTTGGTGCATGTTGCTCCACTTGACCTCAGTGAACCTCATAAAAGACTCTGCCCTCTTCATTTTAAATTCCATTCATCTAGGCCACTAGCTGGCTATCCCAGTCAACAAATAACTGGGAGATAAAGTTGGGAAGCAGGTCAGCATTAGGAAGCATGTATCAGTTACTCATCAATTATAACACTCGGAAATGTATAGTCTTAACAGGCATACACATTTAATAAAGAAATTGCTTTTTAGTACTCAAAAGCTTAAAAGAAAACATATGGAAAAGAAGGGCGATACAGGATTAGTTGCATTTTATATGGTGTTTATAAATTTGTCTCCCTTTCCCCCCTTTGTCCTTGTTCTTAAAAGCCAAGAGACATAAAGGTATCCTACTAGCCATGCTATTTTTTTCCAGCCTGACGAAGTACAAGACGCTCAGTTTCTACAAGTGGTCCCACAGAAGAAACCCCTTCCCTTTGGGAGGCTGCAATGCCCTGTCACACATGGCTGCGAGTGTTTGCTGACCCCGCTAACTATTTCTTACAAGCTCAGGAACCAAATGGCAGTGACACTTCAGAAATATCAAAATCTGGTAATTTATTCCTTGACTCTCTTCCCAGACAATTAAGGACCTAACATCTCGTATGTGCTCAGCAACCCTGGGGCTACTCCTCTCCAGCAACTGGGCAAGAGGCGCTGTCAGAACTCCTTACAATTGACCTGCAGGAGAGGCCCCTGAGAGTGTCTGCACTTGAGCAAATGATTCAGGTGTCCAAGCAAAGGCAAGCCTCTCCTGCTGTGAGCCACGCAGGTTGTTAAAGATGGAGCTCCTGCCCAGGATTTCTCAAAATGGAGTGGCACTCTGAATTAGACTTCAAGAATGACAGCAATTTAACCAAGGGTGCCTGGATGGCAGATGCTTTATGTAGCCTGTCAAGCTGAATGTGGCACAGCCCAAGTGATTCTGCTGCTCTGGGCACACGGCGAGCCTGCTGAGGGCTGTCAACAGCTGCCCAGGGTGAGGATGGAAGATAATCACAGGGTGGTCAGCACACAGAGAAAGCTAAAAGGTCATCTCATTCAGCCCTTCATATTGCAGATGAACTGGGATAGACCAGAGAGCTTCACGGTTTCTTGTAAAAGACTCACACAGATACATATTTGCATGTTCAATTCAAATTTGGGGTTTAAGCTGCAGCCTGCTTAACCTAAATTGGCTACCTGCAACGTCTAAACATATCAGTTGATTTTCTGAACTTCGTTTGGCTGTCCACCCTATAGGCAGCTTAAGGATGGCTGGCTGCATCGACTTGGGCAAGTCAGGGCGGGGCTCTGTAAGTAGTCTGTAGGCAGTTGCTTCCACTCTGCATCCCTAATATGGCTCAAAGCCACCGAGTAATCCGTGCTGCCATCCAGTGATTTTGCTGTCACTCACTAGTCTGGCTGACTCTTATTTTTGACCTGAAAATTTCCAAGAGTTAATTCTTGAAATTTAAAGAGTTTCCAACAGGTGAGTGAGAGAAACACTTCTATTAAGATCTTTGTCTCTTTTTTTTAAAAAAAATAGGAATAAGGAGGCAATAGGAAGCCAAATGGAAATATAATTACAGTTTCTATTTGCCTTGCCTTTCATCTCCAAGAGAAATGTGGTGTCTTGGGTAGGGAGCATGTGGGCTGATTTCACCTGAATGACATTTGGCTCCCGAGAAGCGATTAGACAGGGTATTTTAGAAAACAATGCAGAGTGGAGGTTGTAAGTAAAAATAAAAATGTTTTGTGTTCTAAGCCTGGAATATATTTTCTATGTAAATTTTATTCATAATATAGACACAAAATTAAGAGGAAAAGAAAAATATAAGTACCGTCTCGAATTAATTATTGCCTGCCCACCACATAACAAGGGCTATGTGTAAACAAGGTGAGCATTTACACATTCACATATGCACACTGCGTATCTTCTTATCTGTATCATTTCATAATGATAACACCTACCCCCTCCTATTCCAAAGCACACAGAACAAGAAGGAGCTGGAGGATGTTACTCCTTTGCCCCACTCTCCCTGCACCCCTGTTATAACTTATCCATTGATTTAAAAGAATTGCCATCCAGGTAAGAAAAAAGAGCATCAACCCAGAGCTGGGAGAGCTTCCTCCTGGGCATTTGATACAAAGTAGTGACTTCAAAAGCAAGGAAACCAGGGGCAACCTTAGATCTTCCCCTCTGGGAACAATCTAACTTCTGCTTAGAAAAACGGCAACATTCATTCCTTATTTGGAGGATATACATATGCATACTCCTTTTCTTCATTAATCAAAATGAACAAATTCTTTGATAGATTTTTAGATGAAAATGCTTGAGAAATTGTCACAAGTGATTCAGTCTGTGAGCAGGCTGGGACCCTCCCCTCCAGCCCCAAACAAACATGGCCCCTCTCAGTGGAACCAGTGGCTGTTTTCGTGAATTGTTTCTAAGACTACACTGATTGTAAGGCACACTCCTTTCAAATGATGAAGAAAAATAATTCTTAAATTAGGTTCCAGCAGAATGCCTTGATGAGAGTCTGTGTATAAGACACACGTATTTGTCACACCCACTTCTCCTTACTCTGAGCACCTTTATTCTGTCCTCGGGGATCTGCCCATTTCTCCTGCCGTGGTCACACCAGTCACCCTGCACTAGGCAATACTTCTGCGTGTACATCAGTAGTAATTTATTTTCACCTACATCTTTTCTTAGGTTCCTCTACTAGACAGCTTTTGGTAAGCTATGTTGCAGTAACAAACACCACCCAAATCTCAGGGCTCCACATGCTTTGCAGGTTGGCTGTGACTCTGCGCCACGGGCCCTCATTCTGGGGTCTGGGCTGAGGAAACATCCCCTGTCAGAGACATACCATCCTCACAGCAGAGGAAAGGGAACAGCAGAAGGGTGTGAGGGCTCCCAGGCTTCTGCTCAGAAGTATGTATACATCACTGTGCTCACAAGCCACTGGCCAAAGGAATTCACAGTCAAGTGTGACATGAGTGGGCTGTGGAACATGCTCCTCCTACGGGTAGATGCAGGAAGGAGGGACCTTTTAAGGAGGGGTCCAATAGAGTGAGCAATGAATGTTTTGAACGAATACTATAAACTGCCGTTAAACCTTTGGTGGTGACTTTTGCCAGAAATTAGAGAAAATGCCTATTCTACCAAAAACAATATTTGCTCTACTAATAACACATTTATACAGCTCTGTCTTCATGGCCTTTTGTTTATAACTTTCCTTTAAATGCCAAATCTTATGTACATTTTGGAGATACTTTAAACATTGGGTAAACTCAAGCGTGTAGTTACAACACACCTGCGACTCCCTGATGCAGCATCCGTGTGGCAGCCAGGATGAAGCCCACCTGCACATGCACAATGCCAGCCGTGCTGGCTGCTTTCTGATCAGTGGCAAACATCAGACATCATCTCTTGGAAGATGCATTTCAATCACTCATTTGCCACCAATTTGCAGAATATTTGGAGTACTATTTAACTATTTTGGTATTATTATCATTATTCCTGCCTTCATCTAAATATTTTTTGTATTATATACTTGTATTTTTGTATATGAACATACAAAAATTGATAATGTTTGCTTTTAAAGTATAATTTAAGAGTTTCATATGTGTATATGTGTATCTACAGATAAATATGCATATATGCATAAACACATATTCACAAATAGCCATTTTTAAGAGATGGTGGACCCCTGCCATTTTAAAAGCCCATTCAGTATCAGGGTCATAGACATAGATTGAACCCTTCTGTGCAACCTAGTAGCTTACAAATATAAGGACCCAAGTTAGGTGACTTTACTTCTGGAGCAAGTAGACTTTCTTTATGTATTTAAAATGTCTAACCATCTTGACTTGGGTTGCAAATGTTGGCAATAATCAACCAGACTTTTGAAGTGGAAAAATGATTTGCACTGCAGCTACTGACAACAGGCATTTTATTCCAAAAGGATAAAAAAATTCAAAAGCGAATGTGAATGTTGGCGAGCCCATATTTCTTTGCTCAGGTGTCAGTACTACGTCTCTGGGAAGTTCCTAAATGACTCTTCCTGCTTGACAGCTTGGGAGGAAGCACGGCAGCGATCATCAATCTCACTGTGAGTGGTTACGTGTACGGAAAAAAGATCCATGTGAGTCTTGAGTTCCTCTTTAGAAGATAAAAAATAGAATTCATCGGGCAGAAGAAGAGGCCTCTAATATGACCTTTATTCCTCCACCTCGTTTCATGTTTCATCTGTAAACTGATGATATTCTGATCAAAATGTTCATTTCACCTCAAATCCAAGTACGCTCTTGGAAGTGAAGAGCATCCCGCAATGAAAAGTAAGAAGCCCAGATTTCCTTGCCATGCTGATAGGGAAGGCAGAGCATGAAAGAGAGCACCTTTGTGAAAAGATTTTCTCCTAGCCTGTCCACAAGTAAAATATCAAGGCCACTGAGAACTTTGCAAAGGACACACCCAGCAGACTGAAGTCCTGGAAAAGACAGACCTAATCCGAATAATGGAGGCACTTTTGTCCTTTGTAGATTCTTTGGGGGGTGGGTAATAGGGGACAAAGGAAGATGGTAAGCAAAGATAAAAGGGAGTGAGACACTCATGTTAGAGGATCTTTGTTTTCAAAACAACTCAGTACTACCTGTGGCGTCATAGAATAACCAGTAAAAAGGTAGTTCTTTTAACTCAAGTAACAAAGAGAAAACTAAGCTTTGATCACTTCAAAGGAAACCAAATACCACAAATGGGGAAACCATAAGGACAGATGGAGGAGGGTATTAGTTTTGGGGGGTATAATAATAAAGCAGTCCTTGGAAGATGCAATAAAAGAACCCAAACACCCAATATGCACCTGCAGTGCAGGCATTCCGCTGCGGTTCTCAGTCAAGGGCATCGCCTGCAGTCTTGGGATGATGAAACCTTTGCCCTGGGATGCAGAATGTGGTCAGGTGGAGCAGAAACCAGATGCAACCCTGAGGATGCCAGTGCCTTATCAATTGAAGTCTCGGAATTAATGGCTGTGAACTATTAGGTTGACAATTTTGAACAGTGGGTAGGGAGAGAGCATAAAACATTAGGAGGCATGAAAAGTGAGGCTTTGGGAAGTACTATCACCCTGTGAACAGATCATTCTGGACATGATGCCTAGATCCTCTGTCTGGGTCCAGAAGTGGGAACGTAACCTGGATCTCAAACCACATTTCAGAACCGATCCTTAGCTGTAAGTTGGCTCCCCCAGAGGATTAAACAACTTTGTAATCAGAAAGGTGCAGAAAAAATCCAGAGATAATAAAGCAAATCTAACCCACAATATTAATATTTCTGTGTTGAGTTTAGGAATGAACTATGTAATCACTTTAAAAAATCTGTGCCATTTAAAATCACTTGATACACCTATGGGATTTCAGCACATTTGAACATGTGACATATTGGGGTTTGATTAGAAACTTTTAGTTGATTGAAGACTTGTGGTTTTTGTTTGAAAGGAGTAAGAGAATTTGTGTTTGATGTTGCAAGAAAACTTGATTTGTTATATTTGCTATATGACATAACGAATATAACAAATCATATCTTACATGTGTAAGGCTGAGTTAAGTGTTTAAAGGGAATTTGCATATGAGTCTATCCAGCCAGGAATATGAAGTGTTCGGATATATTAAATTTTGAGAACAGAGTTTTCAAATGCTTAAGGGAATTTAACTACTTCAGTTTCTAAGTTTGTTGACTATTTAGTTGAATCCCATTTGTTTAACTTATGATTCAACTGAATAAGTACTAATGAACTAGCACAAGTAGTTATTCTTATTTTTATGTCAAAATTACTAAATTTATTAGTTTAAATTCATCATTAAACATCCTGAGCAAAAAAAATTTCAACTTTAGAAACTGAGTGTTGATTTAAACAAAAATTATCCTAAGTAATCTTCTCTGAGACAAAATCTTTACTAACATAGTTTTTAAAAAATCCAAATGATTGTATACCTCGAAGGGTGTCACATCATGCTTTGAAATGTAAGTAAGTTTTTTGGCTTTCTTTAACAACCATGTGACGGGAGAAAGAATGATCCCGACATTGCAGCTAATTTTAAACCTGCTGCTGCATTTGAAGAGGATCTTCCTTCGTACAGCATCTAGGCTGCAACCATTCTATTTTTACCCAATAATATAATAATGAAATTTTTAGCATTTTAGATTTTTAAAGCATGTCCATTAACTAGAAGCAATTTACAACCTGGCACTTCTTCATGTCCACTTGAAACCTGAAGGTACATGCACTTCACCTACATCATTGTCAAGTGTCCTCGGCCTTGACAACTAGGACAACTCCACGTGTAGGAGATTTTCCCCCTTTTGGGGCTGAAGAAAAAACATAATGGCCTGAAAAGCTAAAAGCTCTATAGCATGAAAAGGGCGTAGCACTGTGTCTAGCACACAGTAAGTGTTCAACATACATGTCTCTCCCTATTCTCAGATCCTCAACATCAAGCCTTCATTGCTTTATTGCTCCAAGAGAAAGGAGTAGCCAAGACTGGGACACAGGGTCCCCTGGCGGATTTCAGACAGCAACTTCAGGACTCAGAAGGTGCAACTGCTCTAGGCATCCATGAGAATCCTCTCTTCCCTGGTTACATTCAGCCTTTGGAGGACCCACCCCAGGCAAGGTAGAAACACTTTCTTCAGGTTCAGCCTCTTCCTTCAAGTTCCTCCCCTCTGGTGTTTGCTGTGCCCTCAGGAGTGCCTCACCCGGGACTCCTGTTCTGCCTGCAGAATTCCCAAGCTCTGGGTCAGGGTCCTCATTTGATTCCTGTACCCAGAAGACCAAGGGTGAGCTTCAGGGGGAATCTTTGAACTTTTGTGCCAGAGTTGGGGTAACCATAAATACTGTCATTTTGTGGGGACAGGATCCACAGCCGGTATCCCATTCCTAAAGGGTCCCATGGTCAGAAAGGTTGCAATCAACCACTCCAGATACTGGGTTTGCCAAGAAGTTTGTTCATTTTTTTCTTCCATAAGATGGCTCTAGTAGCATTTAGTTATCTTTAACTTCATTTGAAACAGTTTTCTTAGATTGTATTGTGACAGCTGTCATATCAGAGTGCATTTAAAAAACTTATCAAAGTTGGTAATTTTTTGTGTAGCCATTTTAATATTAAAGATGGAAGAAAATACATGAGATTTTTGGCATACTATGCTTTATTATTTCAAAAAAGGTACAAATGCAACTGAAATGCAAAAAAAGATTTGCACAGTATATGGAGAAGATGCTGTAGCTGATAGAAAGCATCAAAAGTGGTTTTGTGCTGGTGATCTCTCTCCGGACAATGCTCCATGGTTGGGTAGACCCGTTGAAGTTGACAGTGACTAAATTGAGCCATTAATTGAGAACAATCAACTTTCTACCATGCGAGAGATTGCCAACATACTCAAAATACCCAAATCAATACTGTTATTGGCAAAAATGAAAAATGTGTCTTTTATTTTACAGAAAAAAAAAACCATATGAACATTTTGGCTAACCCAGTATTTCCTGGGCCTGCCCCACTGTCCAAATGCCCTGAGTACTGTCCATTTCCTGGGATCCCTGTGAGCTGATGGCAGGCAGGTGGATAAATACATCCCAACAGAGATGTCAGGGGCTGCCGGAGACTCTGGGTTACTCTTTAAGAGCCACTGTCACCTTTACACAACAAAGGAGTCAACCAAGGGGTGTGTTGGACACACTGATAAAGACATCACAGGTGTTTCATGATTGCAGGTTAAGTAATTCAATGGTAGGATGACCTAGTTTTGGCAAGACTGCGCAGCAGATACCCTGATGCTCAACTGGACTGATGATGTGTTTTCCATAGCCCTGGACCAAACTCTTCTCAGTGACTCACCACTCACACTCGCCCCACTGCCTGCTCATGTGCCAGCCCCAGCCAGGGTCACAGGTATGTGTGACCATCCACACCCTCCATGAGAAGAACCTTCAGCTTCAAGGTAGGGAGGGGACTCTTCAAAATGATAGGGCTAGCCATGGTCATGGGGAGGACTAGATGCGGCCTACTGCCTCTTCTGAGTCAGGTGACCGACTATCGTGGTTATAGCCCTGAAAGTCTTGTGTCCTGGGAAACCTCTCAGTCCCTGAAAACTAGTACAGCTGTTTGCCCTGCAAATGAGAAGCCCTAAATTTCCCCCTTCTACAGAAATATTCAGGGCCACCCCTAAGCCAAAACAAGGGAGTGGCCACGGTACCCTCTAAAAACTGTGTCTTTTGAAAACGTATACGAGAACTTTGTGTGTTGAAAACTGTTCTTTTCTGCAAAAGATCAAAGTGTTCCTCTGCCAGAGACACACAGCGCCAGCTCCTTGCCAAGTGACAGACTGGGCCATCTGGTGGGCGGCCGTTTTGGACTCAAGCAGCACTTGACTTCAAATCGGAGTTAAATGAAAAGTTATTTCCCCTTCAGGCTGTCATGTTTTCATCCACTTGTTTCCCATAACAATCTCCTCCCAGCCTAAACATGCATCTTTTCACAAGACTCTCCTCTCTTAGTTGGCAGACACTGGGTTTTAAATGAAGCTAATGTTGCTGCAGTCATGGGGTGACATGGTTCCATTTATACACTGCCTCGTCTCGGGGAGGTCAGCACCCTCCTGGGATCCTCCTGGGGCAGAGGGAGGCTCGGCTGGCCATGTGGGAGGGGCTTTCTCAGCTGTCCCCTAAGCTCTGATTCCGAGGGCCCCATAATGCCCCTCCCCTGGGGACATCTAGAAATGTCTGGACTCCGGGAGGGAGGTTTACTACTGGCACTCAGTGGGTACTGGGCTGGAATGCGGCTACCTTACCCTGCCAGGCACAGAACAGCTGCCACCATAAGTGACCCAATGTCAGGGGCACCGGGAGGAATGAGGGGATGCTCAGAGGCTGCTCCTATAGCACGGAGGGGACTCTGAAGACAACAATAGCCAAAGCTTGACATTTTCCACCTTCTCTAATGAAAACTCTCACCATTTCTGAGAATGAAAAAACTTAATCTTCCTTTTAGAAGGAAACAGGAGTAAAAATAATAGCAAAAAAAATTTAGTCCAGAGAAAAAAACAATTGCCTAACCTTCCCAAGAATTAGGAAGAATTAGAGCCTAATAAAGTCCATTGACAATGAGGCTAATAATGTTAATGAGACCACTGATAATTCTGCAGCTCATTTCTCTATTGTAATTGTGTAACAGATTTGAGACTAAAAGTGGAAGAAAGGACATTGTATAGGGTGCTGTTTTTGGCATCACAATAAACTCTCTTTGGAACATTTTGCAAATTCACTTTAAAAGAATCTATTGATACATCAACACAAAGACTTGTGCACAAATGTTCAAGCAGCATTATTAATAACAGGCAAAAAGTGGAAACAATACCCGCTCATCAGTCAATGGGCATTTGGAAGCAAAAGGTACTATATCTATCCAATGAAGCTCTATTTGGTAAAAAAAAAAAAGGAATGAAATACGGATACATGCTACAACACGGATGAACCTGAAACACATTACACTAAGGGAATGAAATCAGACCACATGCTACATGATTCAATGAACATCTGTTTTAAAAATAGGGGGAACCTATAGAAACGTGACTAGTAGTTGCTTAGAGCTGAGAGAGGGAGGCAGAGACAGAGTCTCTGCAAATGGGCACGTGGGGTCTTTTCAGGGTATTGACATGTTCTAACACTGGGTTGTGGTGCTAGCTGCCCAACTAGGTAAATTTACTAAGATTCACTGAATTGTACACTTAAGGCAAGAGAATTTCATGATATATAAATTATACCTCAAAAAAAGCTATCACCAAAAAAAAAGAAATCTATTGCGTTTGGAGGGATTTTTTCCCCCATATTTGGTAGAGAATGTTATAGAAAGAACACTTATTTGGGGAAGAAACTACAGCTTTGGCCAGATTCCACCCATGATTAATCACATTACTAAAGGCAAAGCACTGATTTTTCCTGGATTCAGTTTCTCAAACTGTGAAGTGACTGGCAGCCCCTGAGATACTCCCCATTTCTCCTGCTGTGAAATTCAGTTAAATGACCACTCACATTTCGCTAGGAAGAGCGATAGGTTCCAGCTTAACTCATGGACCTGGGTCATCACTTTATAATAATCGAGTCGTATTTGAAGCCCACCTGGGGGTACAGAGCATCAGTGACTGTGCCACCTAAGAAAAGTCCAGAACTACACAGACGACTGAGGCCATCACTCACCCAAACTCCTCTGTGAATGGTCAGGGGCTCTCCTTTCAGTGAATGTCCCACGGTCACAAAGAGTGTGTGCCCACAGGCCAGGGAAAGGCCAGGGAAGATCCAGGGTGGGTCTCTCCTCCAAGCTTCCCACTTGTCAGGCACACACATGCCCAAGGGAGTTCCTCTTCTTCTCCCAAGTTGGGTCATGGTATCGCTTCACCCGCCTTGGACAACAGCCTGAGACATGCAACGTAAACTCAGCCCCCACTGCCAGAGGCAGGACGGCTACTTCAGCCATACCAGGCTCATCCTGCTTGGGGGACAGTAATAAAAGGAAGCAAGCAGGAGCATCCTTGGGGAACTCCCACCACTTGAAGGAATGCAGCCGCTTAAAATTGTGCGGTGCCCATATACCCAATAGGGGAAATGGGACTCTGCCACACCATGTATTTGGGGAAGTCCCCCAGCAGCATGGTTCCTGCATTCACCAAGAAGCCCCGCCAGGTGGGCTGGGACACCAAAGCCTCCACACGCAGTTGTGCAGGTCGTGGACTGTACAAGGAGACCCAGCCAAGGGGATGGTGGTAATAGCGGAAATCCCTGTTGGCTCTGCTTGATAAGCTCAGTGCCCCTCCCCTGCACCCCGCCCCCCCCCCATGAACAAAGGCACCTAATTTGAATAAAAACACTGTATGGCCCAGAGGCAGCCTACGAATTGCTGTACCACTATGCTCACAGGCACAGGCCTTCCCTGCTCAGTGTCCTCTGGAGCCCCAGGAAGAGCTGCTGCTCCCTCTGTCCAGCTGGACAGTGAGCAGGGCCCAGATGCTTCCTGACTGCTCTGCTTCTGCCTCAACCTCCTTCCCTCCCACCACTCACACCTTCATGGCCCCAAACGACCTTCCTTCTCCTTCAGTCAAATGCACAAGCCTTGTAAATTTTATAAAACAAACCAGTGCCTCTGAGGTCCAGCTGAGATTCCCCCAGGCTGCAGAGGTAACGCAGCACAGGCTTGCTTGTGATGTGAGGGCGGGTCCTGCCGGCATGAGCACTGTGCCTGGCCATCGACTCACATTGGGTTGTGTCATCCCCAGGGGGTCTCACAGCACAGCTCTTTCTGTTTCACAGATGAGAAACCAACGCTCACGAAAGTGAAACAACTCGCCAAAGCCACAGAACCCTGGGCACAGGCGGGGCTCTGCCTCTGCCTCTTTTTTATTCCCCGGTACGCTCTCCAGGCTTCACTTTCCTCTCCACTTTGTCTTCAAAATACACTGTCCTCTGCTTAGGTGATGCCCGCCCGTGATGACCTTCACACAGAAAACACACACACACACATACACACACACACACGCACACACACACACACACACACACACACACAACCTGGCCTCTCCTGCTGAGCCTTATCTGTGCTTCTCTTTGGGCATGCATGTGGTCTCCATATGGATGGAATTCTCTTTTTTCAGAATGCCTTTTTAAAACAATTTCAAATGGTGCCAAAGGTAAAATCCTAGTGAGAGAAATTCTGGAAAACCCAATTTTATTTTCCTGGCCCCTAGGTATCACCAGCCAAGAGAGTTCTCTATTTCTGAATTCTTTAAACACAGAAAAATACCTTCTCACTGCTTAGGCAGAAAAGCATCAGTCTTACCTTGTGGTTCTTTTAGGTCATTAAAAATGAAAAACAAGGGGCCACTCTAACACAAAATATTTTCCAAAATACAGCCATGTCCATACATGAATTCCCACCAATGTCACACACCACGTAAACTATTTAACCATGCAGAGACGGTAATCAACGCTCCCCTTTTACCTAACAGGATAATCTTCTAAGGAGAGGTCCCTGGGCAAGCAGAGAAGCTCAGCCAGCCTTCATCGAACTGAGAGGCCGAGGAAGCCAAGGCTAGGGGCACTGTCAGACAGAAGAGCCACCCTTTATACCAGCTGGTAGCTGACATTTATTACAAAGCATATTGTGTCAATGAGCACAGTCGACTAAGATGAGATATATTATACAATGGCCCGGAAATAACTTATTATTTCTCTTACTAAAACGATCCAGCTGTATCTTAATACACCATGTTAACTCCATGAATCCTTTGAAATGATTTGCAACTCTTTCACTGCATTACTGAATTAAGGGGCATAATTCTCCCAATTAAGCATTTAAGTCAAAAAAGAAGAAGAGAGAGAAAAAAAAATCTCACAGCATCTTTTGCGAAACTTGAAAGAAGCCGAAGACTTGTTCTTGCCAAACGTGCGCGCTAACCCCTGAGGGCTGACACAGCTTCAAAAGCGCCAACAGATGTTTGTTCTCAAGCACAGTTTCCTCTTAGTGGCATTTCGAGGATATTATAAACTTCCTGACACAGTCTTTCAGTGAAAACGTTTTTTTAAACGATTATTTTGTTATAAAAAAATCCAGCAAGGATTTTTGAATAAATGTTAGCCTTTATGAAACAACAGATGAGATTGAGGAACATAAGGCAAACGTAAAACAATGCAAAGGCGAGTGCATTCACACACGGACTTGGCCGTGACCCTTAGAACAGGCCTATTCTCGTTACTCTTTTGGCCAGCTGCCTCCTGAGTGTTCCAAATACTGACCGCAGATTCTGAACCAGGGCTGATTTCATCCATGAAGGGACATTTGGTGGCTGAAGACATTTTTGGTTTTCACAACTGGGAGTGCTACCCGCATTTCATAAGTAGAGGCCAGGGATGCTGTTCAACAACCTGCATTGCAGAGGACAAGCCCAGCAACAGAATTTTCCGGCCCCAAATATCATTGGAATGGAGGGTGAGAGACCTTAGTGTAGATAGCAGGTCATTTTATGTGGGTTCATATCACTGTGAATGAGACACGTTTTCTGCCTGTGCCAAGATTACAGTCTACTTAGGGCAGACACATAAACACACATTTCCAATGTGATGCAAGAGTGCTTTCCAATACAAGGAGAGCTGTACTGAGGAGTCTATCTTGGTTAGAACAAAGGGTGGAAATGTACTTGACACAGCTGAGAGCTAAGGCATAGCTTTTTAGAGGATGTAGACTTGCAATGGAAGCTGAGTAAGAATTGGACAAACTAAGGAGAAGGCAAAAGGCAAGCGGATGCTTGGGCACCTCCAAACAGCTCTGCCTTACCAGGTGGAGAGCAAGGGAAGGCAGGGCCAGCTCCTGCAGATCATGGGGGGATGCAAAACTGGGGCTTTGTGTGGTGGGTCATGATCATGAGGGTCATAAGGGTCATCATGCTGGTGCCTGGGTGATTGATGCATATAAGTTGGAAGCTTGACGAGAGGAGACCAGGTCTGAGGTTACTCCAGGGGAGAGAGAAACTGGGCCCAGGTGGTGGATATGGAGAAAATGGATCAGAAGCAAGAAACAGTGAGGAGATAAAAGCTTGATAAATTTGTACATAGAAGAGAAAGGAAAGTTCTAAAATAACTATCCATATTCTGACTTGGATGACTGGTGCTCCCTCTGGTTGACCCCTCAAACTTCCTAGCCTCTTGTTCCCTTGACCTCCTCACCTCTAGTGACCTTTCTCCCTTCCACTTTGGCCACCTGCACAAAAGTCATCCCTTGTTATTGGCAGAAATTTCAATCAGAATTCTTTCTTACAATCATCTGTTCTTTGAATTCCCTCCTGTTCTGCTTCTAGAATATTTGTTCAGCCCTCTTGATGCATGAAAATATCCAGCCCTTCTCACACCATCTCCTTGTCACGCCACCTCCTCCTCACTGCCCATTGACTTCTCTCTGCACTTTTCACTTTTCTGAAGGTCCAGTTTAGAGTCCTTGTTCCACTAGTAAAAACCTGCTTTGGTCACACACTCAGTCCTGTCCACCTCTCTCCTTTGGTTATCCATGCCTATTAAGACCTTCATCCTTACACAGCATCTTTCTATATTCCTTCTTAGAGCTGCATGTAAATGGGCAGTTGTCTCAAAATAAAATTTAAAAAATCATCTTAAGCCCAGATGATACCAACTATCTGGCATGCCTACAAGTGAACAACTCAAGTTACCAGACACACAATCAAGCTGATTCATGACCACAACCCTTACATGGAATTTCTCCCATTTATCCTTTCCCTCTTTTTCACTCATCCTTTTATTTTTATTATTGATTCACATGCATGTAAAACAAATGTAGACCACAGGGTGATTTTGCCTTGGTCTCCGGGACAGGACAAGCCCACTTTCTGTATATGTGCGAGAGGAAGCTACACCCCACTCATCTTCAAAGGATCCCAATCTGTCTTCTGCTTCCACCATTCAAGGACACTTCTCTCAACAAGGTCACTGAAGTCTTCATGTGGCAAATCCAAAGGAAGTGAATGAGATATTACTTGACCTCTCATTAGTGTTTCACACATTCCCTTCTCTGAAAACATTCTGCTGTCTTGGTGAGTGTTTCCGCCTGCATAAATACGGGAACTTAACCATTCTGCTTTGGTGTTCCCCGCCCCCCGCCCCAATTGTTTTATACTGCATGAAAGGGATGAAGTGTGAATGCTTCCCCTCACTTCCTGGGGGAGGTTGCAAGTCTAGGCTCCCCTGTTCTACATGGAAAGGAAAACCATACCTTCATTTGCTCTGGTTCTGAGTTTAATGGGCCATGACAATTAAGAAGAAAGCAGGTTCTGAAGTGTTGGGGTATAAAGGTGTGGGATGAGGAAGCACAAGTAACTGGTGGAAAGGCACAGAAGCAAAAGAGAGATTGCTATCAGTGGGACCCACAGAAGGGTGGAGCTGGAATCTGAGGAACTGCTGAGAAGGGAGAGATCCGAAATCCTGGAAGCAATGGGAGAGGAGAGTAGACCCACCAGACCACAGCAAGGAGCAGCGCTTGAGTGCCCAGAGGTTAGTGAGAGCTGAGCTGATGATCATCCAGCCTTCTCTCTACAGAACACTTTCCACTCTCTATACATGGATGGCTTCCCTTTGTCTATACCCATCCCAGGGAGAATTTCTGTCTATACTAGCATCTTACCCATTAACTCACCAGCAAGAAGGTCCCCAAGACTACATCTGTTTCCCACCACATGACTCTATGTGGATATTCCCTCATGCATTTAAAAAGCCTACCCATAAACCCAAAGAGTGGATTCTAGTCACAAAATGGGTGTCTTCTACTGCCCTAAAGTTAATGGGAAAGAGTGACAAAATATGTAAGCTTGAGGGCCACAAAATATGTGTTGTTAGTAATTCTCCTCTTCTAGTGTCTTGTCCTGCTCTTCCTTCAACTTCACTGGGTGCTTTTTCTCCACCTCCTTTGCGGGTTAAGTCCCTTCATCTGACCCCTAAATGATGAGTCCCTTAAAACTCATTCCTTTTTACTTCTTTTTATACCTAGATAATCAAATCCATTACCATGTCTTTGCATATCATCCACATGCTGATAACTTCCAAAATGATACATTCAAACCTCTCCTCTAACTGCAGATTTGGACATCCAACTATTTACTCGATGTCCACATTTGCATATCTCACAGACATCTCAAACTTAGCATGTCCAAGGTTAAGAGCCCTTATGACATGTTCCTGCCTATCTCTCCAACCAGACATCAAACTGTTCTCCCTCTCAACCTTCTAACACAGCAGCCCTTTGGGCCTCTTTCAGTTCACAAACATGACATAACCCTTTCTGATCACAGGGTCTTTACACGGCACTGCTTTTCCCCAGAACTTCCTTACCCCTTATTACTTGTTCCTTTTGTCATTATTTGAGCTGTTGCCTCTTCAGAGGTACTTTCTCTGTCACTCTGTATCGAAACTATATCCCCCTGTTATTTTCTATAAATATAGTATTCACAGTATTAATCACCATGTGTATTTTTTAGTATTGTCCTTCTCTCCCCACCCCACTAACCCATGAATTTCATGACAGCAATGACTATTCTATATTCCCAGTACCTGGAATATTGCCTGATTCATAGAAGATGTATGAAAAATATTCATTGAATGAATAACTGGTGGGGTTTGTAGCTAAGATGGATATACAGGAGAAGAAGAGTTTGGAGAGGTGCAGGAAAGCAAGTAAGATTATTAATTTCATTTTACTTTTTAAAGATTTTATTTATTCTTAGAGAGAGGGGAAGGGAGGGAAGAAGAGAGGGAGAGTAACATCAATGTGTGGTTGCCTCTCACATGGCCCCCACTGGCAACCTGGCCCACACCCAGGCATGTGCCCTGACTGGGAATTGAACTGGTGACCCTTTGGTTCACAGCCCATACTCAATCCACTGAGCTAAACCTGCCAGGGCATTAATTTCATTTTAGATGAACTTGGGAAACATGGAGGACAAGTGAATGGATCAATCCAAGAGATGACTGGACATCTGAGTATGAAGATCAGGGAGGTCAGAGATAAACACATGAGTAGAAAGTCATCGGAACTCTGGCTAAAGCCATGAACAAGAATGAGATGGCCTAGGCAAAGTCAGTTGAGAAAGAATAGAGAGCCAAGAATAGAATCCCATAAAAAATTACCAAAAGGCCTGTGTCACTTAGTCACCACCACTCCCACAGCCTCCACCAAGTCTTCCTGCCCAAACTCTTCTGCCTTCTCTAGCGTATGGATCAGGAACTTCAAAATTGGAAGCAAAATGTGGCAGAAATACAAATAAAGGCTCTCTAGGCATTTTTTTGTCCCTAACTCCCCTTGACCCTCAAGTGATCCAGTAGAATTGGGCTGTGCCTTTGTGGAATCTAAACACACACATGTGTGAACCCTCAGTGAATGCTGAGGGTAAAGAATGAGATCAATCTCCTGTTAGCGCACCGAGGCTTCTTGAGTCTGTTAGTCTAATGACAAAAATTTGGGGAACCCCTAAGTTATCAGTCACCATGGTAGGTGGAGGGCACCCAGAACAAACATGGTCACTGCCAGCACACAATTCAACCTTCCAATGCAACAGCCTCTTTCACTTCACGGTTAGGGAAAGTGGACCATGTGGACAATGGCTGGTTGGCAGAGACTCTGCTCGCCAGTTAACTTCCTTGTCCTCCACTGTAGCTGGGCATATGGCTGCCCACACAGAAACTCTATTTCTCAGGCTCCCTTGCAGTGGGGTGTGGCCCTGGACTAAGTTTAAGCAATTGGATGTGAGCAGAATAAAGGGTGCCACGGTGGGCTGAACTGTGTCACTCACAAAACTCGTTTGTTGAAGTCCTAATCGCCACTACCCCAGAATGTGTACTTATTTGGAGACAGGATCTTTACAAAGGTAATCAAGTCAAATGAGATTAAGATAGGCCCTTGTCCAATATTACTGGTATCTGATGAATAGAGGAAACCCAGACACTGAGAGATACATAGGGAAATGATGTGAAGAGATACAGAGGAGAAGATGGCCATCCATCAGCCAAGAAGAGAGGCCTGGAACAGATTCTTCCCACACAACCCTAAAAAGTAACTAACCTGCCAGCACCTTGAGTTTAGACTTCTGGCCTCCAGAACTGAGAGACACAAGATATTTCTGTTGTTCAAAACACCTTGTGTGGTACCTTGTTACAATAGCCCTTGTAAACTAATGCAGATACAACGTCCAGGTCATGGCACTAGAAAGGAATGTGGGTGAACTTCCTGGCCATTTCCCTTCCTGCTCACCTGGGGATGGCAGAGCAGCTGTCTGTGATCCAGAGGCAGAAGCCACACATTGATTCGGCAGCGCCATGCCACTGTGAACAGAGCACGCTCACTGCTGGCCTCTTCATCGCTAGAGAAGAGAGCCTAGCTGTCCTAAGCCACTCTGTTTGACATGTCTTTGGAGCTTACCCTATATCCTAACTGATGCACTGTGTATACAGTAATGGTGAGCTGTAAACAGACTCAAAACTGACTTACCAACAAAAGCTTGAAAACGAATTACATTTGACCTCTCATAACTATTATGCACATATTTATACATTTTTAAAATATGTATTTATTTTAGAGGGAGGAGAAGGAAGGGAGAAAGAGAGAAACATCAATCAGTCGCCTCTCATACATGCCCCAACCAGGCATCTAACCCACAACCCAGGTATGTGCCCTGACCAGGAGTCAAACCAGCGACCCTTCACTCTGCAGGACAATGCCCAACCAACTGAGCCACACTGGCTAGGGCTAGTTATACCATTTAAAGTGTAAGCTGTCATATCCATTTCTGCCTCCTAAACCTCCAATTTAGTTATCTCATCAACTCTACCTTGGTGTTCATCATCAACCTCATTTCTCTTCCCATTTGCAGACCACTCAAAGTATCTCTTTCAAGACATTTCCTTCTTGTCTCTTTAACCACAATATTGCCTTTATTTCACTATAATTTGGTTTTCAAGTTCAAAATGCTTTCTGGAATACAAGTCTGCCAGAGTACTATTCCTTTCTTTTCAACCCAGGTACAGTTGAATGTGACTCAACCACCATCATTACAGATAAAACACTTTTCCCAAATACTCATCTACTCTGTTCTCATGTCCTTTGTTTTGGAGTAAAATCCTCTTTGGAATTAAAGGGACTTCTCCATGGGATAGAATTCAGATAATGGGATTTAGCTAGATAATTCTGACCATTTTAACATCTACATTAAATATGGATTCATTGTTAATTGGTTCATTGATGCCTGACTTTTCTTAAGTAAAAAAATGATATATATGTATGTGTGTGTATACATATATATGTATTGGGTTGGCCAGTGAGTTCGTTTGTTTTTTTTTCTGTAAAATGGCTCCAATAATGCTTAGTTGTCTTTAACTTCATTCAAAACAATTTTGTCAGATTGTATTGTGATGGCTGTTATATCAGCATGCATTAAAAAAACATAAGAATTAGCAAATTTTTGTGTAGCCATCTTAATATTTAAGATGGAAGAAAATACACATTTTCAGCACATTATGCTTTATTACTTCAAGAAAGGTAGAAATGAAAAAATATTTGTACAGTGTATAAAGAAGGTGCTATGACTAATCAAACATTTCAAAAGTGATTTACAAGTTTCATGCTGGAGATTTCTCACTGGACAATGCTCCATGGTCTAGCAGACCAGTTGAAGTTGACAGCGATCAAATTCAAACATTAATTGAGAACAGTAACATTTTATCATGTGGAAGATTGCCAACATACTCAAAATATCCAAATCAATACAGTTATTGGTGAAATGAAAAAGGTCTTTTATTTTATGGAAAAAAACATTCAGACTTTTTGGCCAACCTAGTATACTTATGTAAACAATTTTCTCTTATCTGAGCTGGAATATGTTGAATAAAAATGTTGAACAGCAAACACAGGGTGCTTCAGGGTTTTCATGATGGTTCATTCCACTGTTCCTGAGCCTTTTTCTCATGCAGGTACCCTAAGAAATTTCAAATCGGGGATTTGTTCTACATTCCAGATAAAAACTAAAAATTGCTGAAGCATTTGTCTACAACTGCAAACGAATCTGTCAGTCCTACATTCTTCTTTATTTTGGCATGAAGGGCAATGTGGATACAGTTGAATCATTTAAGAATGACATAACTTCTCTATGATCTTTTTGTACTTGCAAAAGTGTAGTGGCTCAATGGACTAAGCAGAAGATAAAATAGGGAAAAATTATATTTCTTTCCCTGTCTCTATCAGAGAAAGAGTATGTGACCTTGGGAAATGAAAATATCCTTTTCTGACTTTGCTTCCTCATTTGCAAAGCAGGGAAAGCAACGTCTCACTAATTTACTAATAAATTATCTCATTACTCAGTGTAAACACTGTTATTGTTTAGCATTTATTTCGGCAATCTGTCAGGACATTTTGAAATTTCTGGATGAAATATACAACTTAATGCAGTCTTTCTCCTCCCTCTCACAAGGCATGCTGGAGGAGGCAAGGCAGAACAGTGAACACATGGGTGATGTAATTGAAATGCGATTTAATTTATTTTCAAATAGGCAAATGGAAATGTAATTAAGCTTCCTAAAAGCCTTCCAAATAAACTTCCCTTAAAGAAGGGATGGAAAAAGAGGTTGTAGTGATTGAAACAGTGCATCAAATTCCTTGACACCAGGGAATGAATGCAGTGTAACCCAAAGACTTTACAGACAGAGGGGAAGCACCAGAAGTTCACTTCAGATGCTTGTCAGCACCGAGAAACAAACTCCACATCTGAACTCATGGGCTCAGACTGACAGCTGCGCGCAACTCTCATTCATATTCTCTCTCTCTCCCCCTCTCCCCCACCCCCGCCTCCCTCTTTCCCTCTCATAAATATATCTATTCAATGTTTTTAATAATAAAAAGCCAAGATATCAGTAAAAACAACAAAAAGGAGAGAGTAAGTTCTACAGATTTGCATACCCCTAAAGATTTCCTTCTGCTATATATGCACGCTATCAGGAATAGCAGAGGATCCACAGCACATAATAATCACTCAAAGGTTTGTGTGTTCATTGATGAAATTCTAGTCCCTGGCAAAAAAATAAGGAGTGGGGGGAGGAGAGGGACTTTAGTAGGTCAAGGACAACCATAAACCATAAATATACAACATCCCACATATATTTTTAGTTTATTGTCAGGTTATGTTTGAAAATTAATTAGTAAACTCAATAAAATGAACATGCTTTGTATGTATTCCAAAACTGTTCACCTTTTAGGAAACTCAACCTAAAGCAAGACTACATTTATTTCCTAATTCCGCTTCTTTTGAAATTACCGGTAAGGGAAATAATTACCCTCTTAGGGTCATGAATGTTCCTGCAATTTACCCATAATAGAAACTGGCATTGTTATCCTTTTTAAATATATGTGCCTGCTGTAACTCTTCAAAAGCCTAGACACAGAGAGGAACTACACTTTGGTTTGTGAGATTAGCTCTTATGTGTCAATACAGATGAATTTATCAAGATGCAAATTTCCTCTCTCAAGGATTATATGTTTTTATACTAAAACAAAATCATAAGTTTCCATTAAAAAGTGAATATTTTGTGATCTATGGTTTATCAACTATCACCTGCATCCTGTTTTGATTTGCTCTCCTCTTTTTCAACAAGATCAATTATGTTAAGTCTTACTCCAGCAGGCTATTGTTGAAAAGATAGTTTACAGTGTTAATCTGCCCATAAAATAATGTATAACCATGCAGGATAATTGATTTTTTTTTTTTGGCTCATTGTCTTTCAAACAAAGACAGTGATGACCTAAAACATTCTGTTGTAAAAATAAGGTTTTAAAAACTAAAATATGCATAAAACAATGACCAAAAATGGAACAGAATTAAAGCACACTATAAAATTCCTGTAATAAAAACAGCCTTTGAATCATAGTTGAGCATAAATTGAAAAATCTATTGCTTTCTTCTGTAGACATTTCTCAGGATAGTGCCATACTACCATTTATCAGAGAAACTTATCAGAAATAATTGAAAGTAATTCATCTCAGGGAGAAATATTTCATTATTAGGTGTGATGAAAAGCAGTCTTACTTGAGGCATTCAAACAAGTTCTCCCAGCCTGTTGAAAAGTTTTAGTGAAAGGTACCCACAAGTACACATGCATACCATGCAACAGCAGAGCCGGCCATGATTTTAAAAATAACTTCATTGATAATTTATACAGTGTCAATATAAATTTCTGCCAAACTCATCACAATTCTCAAAGTCGAAGTTCCAATCAAAATATTTAAAAAATAAATGTTTAAAAGAAATACATCAAGATGATAACATTAATTCACTTAGGGCCTGGCTTAGGGTCATTTTTATTCTCTGTAGCATCCAAATTTTCTGCAAAATACCATTAATATTTTTACAATAAAATGTCAATGTTAGCCTTGGCTGGTGTGGCTGAACCAAAAGGTTACCAATTCGACTCCAAGCCAGGGCACATGCCTAGGTTGCAGGCCTGAGAGGCAACCAATCTGTGTTTCTCTCATACATTGATGTTTCTCTCCCTCTCTTTCTCCCTTTATTCCTCTCTCTAAAAATAAATAAAATATATTTTTAAATGTCAATGTTACATTTAATTTTTCCAAACTTCTTATATTTTTACTAACCACAGAGTGTTTCCCTAAACATGGTGCTTTATGTGATTTCAAGTCTCCAATAAGATTCTGAGCTCTGCAAAAGCAAGCAAAATATCTAGAAAAATTTCTTCCAAGGCCCCATGTCACAAGCCAAAGGCATGCATCCTATTGAAACTCTATGTGGCCCTGTCCACAGGGGTCAGTTGGTGGCTGTGTCTCCTGAACGCCAAGAGGTCGCCATGTTGATCCCCAGTCAGGGCACATATCTAGGTTATGGGTCTGATCCCTGGTCAGGGTGCGCGTAAGAGGCAACCGATCCATGTTTCTTTCTCCCCCTTTCTCTCTGTCTAAAAGCAATAAACATATCCTTAGGTGAGGATTAAAATAAAATCTCTATGTGGATAAGCTTTAATATCTGTAAAAACATCCTCTTCTAGAAAAACATACCCCAAGCTGAAAACAGCAGTTTGTTTCCATGGAGATGGGAGTGAAAGTGGGTTTTACTTACTATTTTACTCATATCTAGTTTTTCTTTTCTTGTTTTTCTGCATTGCTTTCATTTCTTTATCTTCTACTTGAAACAATATGTTTTCCTTTTTCCTTGAAAATGTTTGACCTTTTAATAAAAATCCTACATGATTCATAAATGTACATATTTTCTGATTGTGCAATAGAAATTGATGTGGAAAAATGATCTTTGCTATTCTGCAAACAGAAAAAAAATTAAGAAATCAATGAACTAATGAGTATGGGGTTTCTTTTCAGGGTGGTGGAAAAATTACAAAATGGTAATGATTGCACAACCTTGTGAACGTACCAAAAACCACTGAACTGTACAATTAAAAATGGTGAATTTTGTTGTATGTACATTATATCTCAAAAAAAAAAAAAAAAACCAAAACAAAAACAGAAGACACTGAGAAAGAAGCATTGATTTAGTTTGGAGGAGCTTGTCCAGCAGAGCTCCCCCCCCCCCGCCAGCCATCATGGATGAGAAAAAGTCTACCAAGACATGGTCTGCTGGGTAGGAAAGGTGGCCAATCTCTCAAAGGAGAAGGGCCATGAGCCTGTTCCTCAATGGGCTTTTATTGGGTTCAATTTGCACAGGAATACAGGTAAAGCTCATCAATCATTGTCAGGCAGTAAGGATCAAACAATAGATAACATTCAAAGAACTATGAGGGCTTATTCTGAGTCAGGGTCAGTTAGCTAAAGGACCATAAAACTTTGGGAAACAAACTCATTTCATGCTTGGACCCTTATCAGAAAATTGGGAGCATTCTTAGCAAAGCAGGTTTCACAGGATTTTATGCATTCTTTCTTAGGCCTGATAGCCCTGAGGAACTACCCGTTCCTGCCCAGGGCTGCACTAACCTCCCGCATTGTTTCAGGCTTAAGTCAGGCAGGGGAAGTAAGGCAGCCAAGAGATTAGGAGACTTCTTGCAGACAGAATGAGGACTCAGGCTATGTCAAAGTTGAGGGGCAAGGGTCCATCACCCCCTTTTCTTATAGCCCCCAAGTTCTTTCCTGAGGGCCCCTTCGTGATCATGTCTGTCTTAGGTCATTCCTCCCTTGAGGAATTTTAACTCAATGGCTAACCAGTCATCTGCCTGGGGCCAAGCAGGGTGAAATAAAAAGGGGGCAGAGATTGTGCCCCTGCCAGGTAGATAAGCTTTGTCTTCTTAGTGGTTTATGGTCCCAAGGTCTCTTACTCAGCCTTAGCCACTGGGAGTTACAGCTTCTGAAACCAGGCAGGGCAGTTCCCAACAATTTAGGACGGTATTATCTGGGAGTGTTTTCCCATAATCGCTGTGTCTCTTCATAGCCAAAAAGTGAGAGGATGAGGAACAGGCACAGGATGCCTGGGTCAGCCAGCAGAGGTTAAAACATCCTCAAGGCCACCCCACCTATAACTAGGACATTTTAAAATCAAATTGCATGGTACAAGTAGAACACATTGGTTATACTAAGGGGAGACTCTCAATGAAGACAATTCACTTCATCAGCATGGGAAACACCCTCACTCTGTCATGGGAGAATTCTGCTGATTACGCCTACACAGTAGTACACACATTTGGTGTGGTTGCCCCAAGCCTTTCACTACCCTCTGTAGCCATGTTGATGGCTGTTGTCAGCTGGCTTTTGATAAATAATTAACCATCTCTAAGTTTAGTGGCTTAAGACAACATGTACATAGCTCATGATTTTGCAGGTGAGCAATATTTGGGCTGAGACTCAGCTGGGCTCAACTCAGCATACACATTCAGCTAAAGGTCAGGTAGGTTGGTTGGCTGTGAGATGGGATGACAGGCAACTGAGCCACTAAACTGCTTCATCTAGCAGGCTAGCCTGGGCTTATTGCATCCAATATAAGTGAAGTATGCAAGGCCTCTTGAGCCAAGACCATGAACTAGCATAGGCCATGTCACCTACATTCTCATGGTCAAACCGAGTCACAAGCCCCGCTCAGACCCCAGTGGTGGGGAAACAGGCTCCACCTCTCAAGTGGAAAAACGATGAAGTTGGCTTGCAAGATGTTGGGATATAGGGAGGGAAATAATTGTGGCCACTTTTTAGCCCTAGCAACAGAGACCCCAAAATTGTAGACACAAGGAAATAAATATTTGAGGGCTCTCAACTCACAGAGCTAATCTTGCAGAGGGACACAAAGAACATGATGACTTAATGACTTCAAAACAATGTATTATTCAAAATATATTTTATTATTCAAAGAGAAAGAACTGTCACTAGAGAAAACATCCCTGAGTGAATTAAAATGCATCTATATCCCTCACCACTGTGACCCCTTCTCTTTAGAGCTCTTTAGTTACTATTTTAGGTGGACAGAAGGGAGTTTGGTTCAACAAAAAGTGGGGGCTATAGCCCTCGCCACATAACCTTAGGTGAGGATTGCTGAGGGAGATCCAGGGACGGTCACTGGAGACTTAGAGATATCTCAACGATTCTGAGTCAAGGGAACATGCTGTGTATGTGGTTCTTAACACAAATGACTACTTATGTGCTTGAGCTCAGCATCATTTGAACATGAGACCCTCAAGTCAAATCATATATTTCCCCAGATCCATTTCATGTGGCTCAATTAGGGTGAGAGTGACTAACAGGGAAAACAAAGCAATCATCTCAGGATAGAGAAGAATTAGCCAGAAGTTCCCAAATACTTCTAAACAATAGAATCAGTCAGTAAACTCATTAAAAATGCTACTTGTTGGGCTCTATTCTCAGACTTTATGATCCAGTAAGTTTCGGGTTTAGTGCAAAAACTGGTAACTTTATCAAGAGTCCCAGTTTGGGCAAGTTTGGTTTTAACATGTAAGAAATGGGGATAACTGTGACTGCTCTGTTTGGCTTCAAGGGATGCACCAACAGGCATGGATGGGTGTGGCATGCTGGCTTGAGGTGCATTAAAGTAGGTCCTGTTAGCCAGGTGAGTCACACAGGAAAATGCTGAAGTAGGTGAGATTCTATCAAGATTCTTGCCTTCTGCTCCAGGATTTCTATTTTCTCTTGCCATCTACTGATAAACCAGTACAATCTAGTGCTGTACTGTTATCCCAGGTATACTGTAGGATTGGATACAGCTGCAAGTTATAAAGTCCCTTCCAAAATATTTAGGATAGAAAAGTATTTGTTCTCCTGTACGTAGCCCAGCAGTGGCATGAAACCATAAGGGACCCTGCTTTTCCCACGTCACTATTGCCATTACCCAACTCTGCAGTGTAAGGAATTGGGTCTCCAGCCCAGTTCCCATCCCAGGCAGAACATTGGAGTAAGGGGAGAGAAGAAGCAGGTAGCTCCTCCCTTTAAAGAAATTTCCCTGAGTTTCCACATTTTGCTTCTACTCACATCCCATTCATCGGAACTCAGTCACATGGAAAGGAAGTCACTAGAAAGGAAGACTGGAAGATACTATCTCAATTCTAAATTGACTGAGACTGGGGCTGAATTTCCATGAAAAAAATAGAAACAAATCGTAGGAAGAGAAGAAATTCCTGCTCCAACCAGGCTGTCAGAACATCTGCCTATGTTTACAGCCTATGAACGCTTTATGCACAAAGGTGTTCATTGTAAAATTATTCATAATTATAGTAAATATTTGGAAACATATTAGTCAACAATGGGACATCATTAAGTCAACTACAGTATATCAATAAAGTAATATAAAACCATCAGAAAGGCTGGTTAGCAAGATCACATAATCATTTTTAGCTTGAAGCGGTGTCTAGTGTCTTCTCCCTACTCTTTTAAATATCCACAATGCACAAAAACTCGTAAAATAAACACAGATTGCTTCATCAATCTTGGAGGAAATAATCAGAGGTACACAAAGATATGATTAAGATAAGTCCACCCAAGCTGCAATTCAAAGCAACCTCAAACTCTATTTTATGGAAAAAAAACAAACAAACAAAAAAAACCCTTAAACATAAAAACAAAAGGTCAAAAACAAGAAGACATTTTTCATCCCCAAACATCTGTCCAAAGACACTGAACTAGTGTGGGCATTCTGGCCCATAATCCCAAGCCACCCTTGAAGCACTGGGACATGAGCCACTTTGCTTCCCACCAATGTTCCTACAGGTATTGGCCATTGTTAGCCTGTATCTGAACAGAAATACAAATTGCAGGAAACAGCTTGGCAGGAAGCAGAGAGCAGGGGTTGCCGGCAGAATCTTGCTGCTTTCTGGTTGGTGATGACACATGGATAAGCTTTATAGGTGGGGGCAGAGACAGACAGAGTCCTGGTAGCAGTGCAAGCCAAGAACTGTAGCTGTTCCTGCACTTCACTGGGTCTGAAAATGGGAAAACAACACAGGGGTGTGTCTCTCAGGAGAGCAGAGGTATGTTGAGTGAAAGACTTAGATTGGGGACCCTAGCAGGAGCCCTGCACACCAACAGCACCCTCTTCCAAAGGTAGATTCAAGGAGGAATCCATTCATCTCACACCCCCCACCCCTTGTTGCCTTCTCTTTTCACAAGCACTGTGTTGGAACAGATGCTTCCTTATCTGGTGATGAGTATCAGTAAAAACACTACTTCAAATCTGGAATGATCAATGGGGGAATAGATCTTAGATGAGTCTTCTGCATTAGACAAAACAACCCTGCAGTCATTATTTGGCAACTTAAATAGAATGCAATAAGTTCTGGCTATTCTAAAGCACCTGCAGGATATCCATAAGGAAAAAAAAAAAGCCCAGAGGACAAAACCAGAGCATGAATATGAATGAGAGATGGCTGAATAGGACTGCAAAGAGATTCAAGACACTATGGCAAAGTTAGCACCGCTAGGGGGTAAACACTGCTGATACCACAGAAGTAGACCCAGCAATGAGTAGGGTAACTGGGGTCTACTCTTAAAATGAGAGCACCCCTCCAACCCCCAAAGATACAAACTTGAGAAAACAGAAGAACTGTACAGAACTTACATATCTCAAAAATAACAACGAAACACCATTGAGAAAAGAAAAAAAAAAGGACTTGAACAAAAGCAGTCCATTTTTCTGGATTTGAGGATTTGGGGAATAAGAGGAAGCAAGTCTCCCTCTGTTGGCAGGAGTGAAAAATGCTGTAACGTTTCTGGAGGGGAGGCGGTTTGGCAGCCCACCACAGGGTTTCCCACCCAGCTTTCTCCTTTTTCGTCATCTCCTGAGGAAGCCTTTTCAGACATAGCAGACATTTTTTCCCTAAGCACCCCCCTGTGAAATTTGAATCCTACAGATATGCTGATATCTGTTTACATATTGTAGGCATAACTGCTCTTTACGTAGAAGAAGCAAGATTTTCCCACCCACTTTCACAAAAATGTTGTTATGGACTTAAGGGTTTCCATATAAGCAGTCTGTAGAAACCAACTGAAACCACTTACGAGCACGTGGTTATGACTGTGGCCAATGGGAGTGCTCTCCAGGCAAATCCTATGTCCTTCCATTCATTAATCTAATTAATCTAATGGAGCATCACAGTTGCTCCATTCTCAGTGTGTACCTTTCCTAGTCTGAAATAAGCCATTTCTCTAAGGAGCCACGTTTCCCTATAGGAGTAAATGGCATTAAAGGCCAAGTTCTGGGTATCAGGGTGCTCATTACTACTGAGGTGATACTGTTTCTAGGTCATTTCAGTGGTCAGAAACAGAAAATGTAATTTTCGAATTATAGATGTTTAAGAGATTTTTCAATTTAATTTTATATTATAGAGCCCTTAGCTTTATCCTACAACATATAAAATAATTTTATATGATAATCATATCATTACTAATAAAAACACTGAATGAAGTATATAATTTTTATAATTCTTTTTATCTTTAGATACATGATATTAAAGATTTATATTCAGTACTATATACTAAAGTCAGTTGAAATAAATCCTTTCTCAGTTGTCAGTTGAATACACAATAATATGTTTCAATTTGCTTTAAAATTTACAAACACCTATATGACTCAAAAGTTTAAAAACATGTAAAAAGGAACATACTACAATGTTTCAATGGGCAACTATTTCACTGGTTTGTTGCTTTTTCTTCCACTGTTTGTTTTTACAAATATGTACATAAAAGTAAGAATACCTTACTCACTTTTGCAAAATTAACTTTACTAGTTAGTAGAGTTTTTGTTTTATATTAGAGATTAGTTAGCACCATTTAAATAAGATATCATTTTTATAGCTACATTTTTTTCTCAGTGATCATGTACCACTTTTAACTTTAAAACATAAAATATTTTATGATTAAGGGACACATGTCGGCCCTAACTTTGTTTGTGATGAAACTCTCCTTTAGTATTTTCCCTTCCTTTTGAAAATGCTGTTTTGTTTTGTTTTGTTTTCATTTCCGTGGAACGTACCTTTTGATTTCATGCCACCTAATTCTCCGGTGCCTTTGAAGTCTGCACTTCTCACAATCTATTAAATATTGGTGTTCTTTAGGGCCTCTACACCCCCTTCCTGGACAATTTAATTCACTCTTCTGGTTTCACTCACCAACTATATGTTAATTAATCTAAATTCTACAACTTTACCCATGACCTAACTCTAACACGTATGTCAAACTGCTTATAGGCTGTCTCCACTTTGCGCCCGAGGGCACTGAACATGCAACTTGCACCAGACTGAGTTCGTTGTCTGTTCCCCTCCCCCACTGCCCGCTAGTCCTCCTGGTGCCAGCAATGGCACCCACACGCAGGCTCAGGCATCAGGCTTTCCTCCCGTCGTCACCTCTTCTCTTAGCCACCTCCAGATCCAACGGCTCCCAAATACTCTCAGTCCTACCTGCCACGCGGTATTCCAGCCCACCCTCTTCTCCGGGTGCAGCCCTTCCCCCCAGGGCAGCGCGAGCGTCATCTGTGGTACGGGCTCCCCAACACCTCGCTGGACTGCCAGCTTCCAGCTTCCATGCTCCCCGACTCACTCTCCATACCGTACTCATTCAGAATCGTGATTTTAAAACACAAGTCAAATCTCAACCTCTCTCTGACTAAAATCCAACAACTTTTATCTATCCTTACAATAAAGTCCAAACTTTACCTATTTAAACCCCAAACTACTGCTAATTCACCTATGTTATAAAACATGTAGTCCATTTACCTCTACCTAGAATATAATTCTTCCCCTCTATTTCTCTTACAAGTGCTTGACTTACATTCGTTCTTTAGGTCTCATCTTAATTACCCCAACTGGGGTCTGGAAATTACACATTGTGAGTGTAACATTAAATGCTTCCATACCAAGTATTGGGTTGGCCAAAGTCTTCTGTAAAATAAAAGACACATTTTTCATTTTCACCAACAACTTTATTGATTTAGATATTTTGAGTAAGTCAGCCATCTCCCATTATTGGCTTCTAGTGGGCAGAGGCCAGGGGAGCTGCTAAATATCTTCCAGTGCATAAGACAGCCCCACAGCAAAGAATTATTTGGCCAAAATGTCAGTAGTACCAAGAAACTTCACAAACCACTTTTGACACATTTGATCCATCACAGCACCTTCTCTATACACTGCATGAATCTTTTTCTTTAAATTTCAGTTGCATTTTTACCTTTCTTGAAATAATAAAGCATAACACACTAAAAATATTGCTTATCTCCTTCCAGCTTCAATATTAAAATGGCTGCACAAAAATTCACCAATATTGATGTCTTTTTTAAATACATGCTTATATGACAGCTGTCACAAGACAATCTAACAAAATTTCTCAAATGAAGTTAAAGACAACTAAGCCCTACTATTGTTTGGAAAAAACTAAACAGACTTTTTGGCTAACCCAATACATGGATTGACATGAAGAAGGCTATTAATAAATGTAGCTATTTACATTATTTAAGTAGTTCATAAATAACAAGGTAATTTTCAAACTGAATTCACCTTTGAGATCAACTACTTTGATTTTGATTTGATTCATATGTGCCTGAGACTAAAAACATGATTTTCTAACATGTAGAGCCATATACAGAGAAGTAGGAGATAACTCATTCTGAATGATACCATTGGATTCCAGACCATTGTAAACAGCTGTCCATCCTTAACTAAATGCTGTAAAATATGCTTTAATAGTATATTCACCATCCCAGACTGCTGTAAATTAGAAAGATGATGTATCAAGCTCGAAACATCACTCTTAATGACAACAAGACCCCCAAATCAGGCATAGCCTGTTATTTTACTTCAGGTTAGCAGGGAATAGTTTTATTACATCTACTTGGCATTTGGATCTTTCTATGAAGGAACATTCACTGCTAGGCTGAGATTACAGAAGTGCTATGTCATGAATTCAGAGAAAACGGTTTCTGCCGAGCCAGGGATAATTAGCAATTGATAAAGAACCTCAGCTGTGTTGAGAACTTGAAATAAATGGATTTATGTTGGAAAGGAAGCCAGAGAATGCAAGGCTATATACTGCTAGGAGAAAAAAATCACTGCAAAGAATGATTGTTTAGCCAGAGGCTAACATTTCTGCAAAAGCTCTGAAATAAAAATTTTTGAATAATCAAAGGCAATAAAATTATAACCTCACTACTGCTTGTTTTATTAATCTATGGGTCTAATAACTTTTACTAAAAAAAATACCAAACTTTCACTACGCCATGGCAAGTGGTAACAGAGAGAGATAATAATCTCGGAATAGGGCAGGGACCCAGAGATACCACTGTCTGTTCTTCTAAGAATATCTCAGGATGTCTAAACTTTATCTTTTCTTTGCGATCATAGACACAGAAAGTTCTCATCCTCCAAACTCTGTTATGTGATTCAAAATAAAAATTTCCTCTTGATGACCAATTAATTTCAAATTAATCTCATTATGATTGCTGAGATTAGAATCCAGATGTATCTCTTTTTCTGTTTTCAATTGCAAGGGAGAATAATGACCACCATATATTTCTGCCTCAGCCCCTGGTCTGCTGAGGGGTCAAGCCGTGGGCCCAGGAGTGGCAGGGAACTGGCCCTTCAGCTCCAGAATGTTCCATTTAACCCAGACAAGATGTTCCTTCAGAGATCAGAGTGAGAAGTGTAGTTGAAATCTAAGTCAAACCTAGAGGCAGTGTACACCAGCAGGGAAAAAAGAGGGGGTGTTCATAAGGGAGGGGAACAGAGATAGAAGGGGGGTTACCTGAACGGCAGGGGTGAGGACACAGGGCTGTCGTGTAGACCACCTCGAGCTTTGGCTGTGGGGGGAAGTAGCTGTTAAGAGCACTAGGCCTGCTTCAAGAGTTATTGGATAAACACAGAAAAGAGATAAAGAGATCGATAGGTAGGTAGATAGATAGATAGATAGATAGATAGATAGATAGATAGATAGATAGATAGATAAAGAGAGAGAGAGAGGGAGGGAGAAAGAGAGAGAGGAGACGGGTAGGAAAAGACCAACATATTGGCATCAAATTATCAATTTTTTTTCTGGAAAATTTCTTTGCTGTAATCTTGGAATACATCTTGAGGTGCCTATCTGATGCCAAATAAAGAATCATTATTCTTTTGAATTGGTGTTTCAGAATTCTTAGGGTATCATCCCAGCATTGAAATTGCCAGTTGAAAAGGCATTTCCATTTTTAGTTTTTGAGGAAATTCCATACTATAAGTGGAAACTAATCAACAAAACAAATAAGCAACCAAAATATAACCAGAGACATTGAAATAAAGAATAAACTGACAGTAACCAGAGAGGATGGGGAAGGGTGATAACAGGGGAAAGAAAGGCAAGGGTAGTCAAGGAACACATATAAAAGGACCCATGGACAAAGCCAAAAGGGTTGGGGGAGAATTGAAGGTGGGAGGTGGGGGTGGGTGGTGTAGGGAAAAGTGGTGGCAGGAAAATGGAGAAAATTGTACTTGAACAACAATAAGGAAAAAAAGAAATCATTATTCCAGTATCTCTGATCAATTAGCTACTAATTCTGAGGTCTCTTTCCTCCTTCTTCTCTAAGAGCATATTTTCATGGTCAAAAGATGGTCTCACCTGATGCCTATTTAACAGTGTTGAAGGAAGATGCAGAGAAGCACAGGCGCTCATGTAAGCTGCCACGTTGTTCCTGAGGCTGCGTTCACTCGGGTTCACTCAGAGGTCTCAGTCTTTTCAACAAACTCCTAGGCACGTGGATGTTCTCGATTCACATCATGCTTGCAAGTCCTTGGCAAAATCTACATTAATCTGGTAATTGGTCAAAATCCTAAAGCATCAACAAATAAATGGACAAAATTTGTAAAGGGACATTTACAAAAAAGAAGAAACCTTGTTAATAAGCATGTGGAAAAGTATTCCAGTAAGCGGGGGGGGGGGGGGTGCAGAGGGAGAACACTGAAGTAATGATTTTCTCTCTCAAATCAGCCTCTAATTATAAACTTAATTATATAATTAAAGTGTAATAGAAAATTATATAATTATAACTGCTGAACTGCTGAGACAAGAAACACATTGCTGTTAGGAAGGCAGCTTGACTGAACTCTTCTGGAAGACAAATTGACAATATTACCAGCAATCTCAAATATGTTCATTTCTATTGATCCAGGAAGTTCTGGAGCAGCATTTTATTATGGAGGAATAGTGAAAAACTAGAGCAAAGTGCTGTGCAAAATGTTTGCTACAGGGTTATGACTAGAAGCAAAAAGTTATGTAGCTATATAAGCTGTGGCATAATCTCACAAAAGAATAAAATGGAGCTATAAAAATGTTTACAAAGATGATAACACTTAGAAATTCTCATTTTCATATAAATTTAAAATAACAAGATACTGAATTGTATAATATGCAACTTATTTAGACTTTTATTTTAACTAGAGAAAGATGCTAAAAAGAAAATCCAATGAAAGCTCAAAGGTGAGTTTGAGGGACGCAATTATGTTTTTGCTTTTGTGTGTAGAAATTCTTTACTAATTTTATAGTTCTCTCTAATGAGCACATTGCATTCTCTTCAAGTCATAACATATTAGCTTTAAAGAGCAGCTAGGCTTCTAACTAGATTCACATTTTTACATTACTTTGTTATCTTAAAATTACTATCAGCTCTTGTCTTTTCTCTTCCCAGGCAAAATAATTCTTGCTTTTCAAACCTTTTCTTCACAGGTCTTACCTACCAACTCCTTAATTATATTTATTCCTCTTCTTGAAAAGGTCTCTAGGTCCTTCTTGAAGAACTTTTCAAAGAAAATTCTGACATATTAGAGAGCTCAACTTAGTAGTTGTTAGGAATACTTAGAATTACCTTAGTTTACCTTTGCTATTTTTTAAATGGGGGGAAAAATAAGGCGAGGGAAAGGAAGTGCCCTTCAGTTTCATAGAGCCAATCAGCACCATGGCCAGCCGTTCCATTTCCTCTCCTATTCCCATCACCTGTCGGCATGACCCACTCCTCTCCTTGGGGTTCCAATGCACCGATCTGCACCTCCCTCTGGGTCTCATCCTCACAGTTCACTAAGTTGTTAAATGTAAGGATAAATGAAATATGTGTACTGGCATCTTTCTGTCTTACTGGTTCTCAACATAATAAGAAACAATTTCCCTCCTGTGTTTCCAAGCACACTCACACCCTCCTGATGCACATCCTAAAGAAGCAGGTCTGACGTTTAGCAGGAGATGGCTCATTTCAAAGACAACTGCGCTTGTCCAGAAATATAATCTTAGACTCATGCGCTAATGTTTGGAGACTTTTCAAAAGAGATGAATCATGAAGCAAAAATGCAGAACTCTTTTAAGAAATAGAAGGCAGGCCATTCTGCCAACTTCACCTCCCAGCCAAGGCTCTCCCTACAGCTCCGTGATGCTAGAAGAGCACCTTTTGGCTCAGCCCTCATCTGTGTGTGCCTACTTCTCGGGTGCTCCTTGAAACAGAGGAGGAAGCTGACCATTGAGGGCCAAAGGGTTTCCCCTCTGTGACACGGTGCCCGCATGTAAACAGGGAAAAGGGAGCAAAAAATCATGACATGCCAGCGAAGCCAGTGGTCCCTTGCTAGCTCTTAAAGTCTGAAATAAGATCAATTGAAAGAAAGGAAAAAGATATAGCAAGCCAAAATGTTGATGATAGAATTAAAGGGCTTTAAAAAATATTTCTCTATGTTTTGTAACCCTCTCTAACTTTTCAACATTGCTGCTAAAAGTACCCACTATTACATAAGATTCTTCTCTGGAAATTGTGAAAAAAAGAAACTTAAGGGAAAAAAACAAAAGAGGGCTAAAAGGATGGCCCAATGTCATCAATAAATGGAAACAAGAAGACTTGCTGAGTGATTTAGATCAGGTTTAAAAAAATGCCATCATAGTGCCTAAATGAGGGAAAGGGGATGAAGGATAAATAAGCTATAAAGCAGAAACATGTCTGGATGATACAGAGGGAAAATCATCCCACCAAGTTGCCAAATCTCACTGTGGGTTGTTTCATAACATAAACATAGATATAATTGTACCATGTGAAATTGCTGTTCTGATAGCTTGAGAATAGTTTAATGTTCACAGTTGGAAATGGTTTAACCAAGTAAATTAATATATAAAACATATAGATACCTCCTGTGAGAGTGAGAATTGAGTTGCTTCAAGCCAATCAATCCTTTTGTTGTAGCACTAAACCAGGGGTGTCAAACTCATTTTCACCGGGGGCCACATCAGCCTCGCAGTGCCTTCAAAAGGCTGAAATAATTTTAGGACTGTATCAATGTAACTGCTCCTTAACTGTTGAGGAGTTGAAATTACATTTGGCCCTTTGAAGGTAACCATGAGGCTGATGTGGCCCCCCAGTGAAAATGAGTTTGACACCCCTGATCTAAACTATCCAACTTAAAGATGACCTATGGGCATCAGTGTTGGCTCTCTTCACGCCCCAGGAAAGTAAAGCAGAAAAGTAGGACGACTCAATTGAGCAACGCTTGTCTGGGAGAATCACGGGCTTAGAACCCCTCCCATTCCCCACTCCCACTTTCCAGGCCCTACAGGCCAGAGCCCACAAATTCTGGAGGAACACAAAGTCCCCTCTCACGTGGAGAAAAGGAAGCAAGAAGAGCACGCCCAGTTTAAGGCGCTCAGAACACAGACTCAGAGCCAGATTGCCTGCATTCAAGTCCCATCTGTGCTACTTTCCAGCATTTCCTCAATTTCCTGTGTTTCTCCTTCCTCCTTTGGAAACTGGAGCCACCGAATGCCTGTCCCTGAGGGTTCAGTGTGCCCTGATGGAGTCGGCATGCACAAAGCGCCTAAGACCAAACAGGGCCCAGCACCTGAAGACACTCAGTAAATGCTGGCTATCGTTATGATTGTAATCTTTTGTATGAACATGTGCAATTCCAGAAAAAAATTTTAAAACTGTACACACGTAAAACAGATATAAAAATATGCCCAGAATACAGTCATTTATGTTAATGTGTTTGCCTCTAGATACAAGTTTGTAGAATGAGAAAAAAATTAAAAATCAGACACAACAAAGGCACCACAACAAACACTCACATTTGTCTCGTTCCATCCCTGGACATTCTCCAGGGAGGCAGGCGTATCTCTCTCCCTTGCATTATAAAGATGACTGTCAAAATTAATCTGCAGTATTAGGGCGAGTGTTGACAGCTTCATCTCTATAAATGTTATTACCGTATTTTTTTAGACCTACAAACATTGGCCCATCTCCTCCATCCAGGCACTTGGAGGGCTCTTCTCGGGGAGAAGCACTTCTCCTTGTCGATAGAAACTCAATTTGCTGCACAAGTTAAGATGCAGTAAACTCCTCTCCCCACTTGCTTTACTGCTGCTTTCACAATCATAAAAAGAGCCTAACGTTTAAATGTTAGAAAGCACTTAATGTTTAATCGTTGGAGATTAAGTCACTTTCACGATGCCTGAGCTGCCTGGCAACAGGTTAGGAATTGATTGCTGGCCTGCTCCTACAGGCACTGCCCAGAAGAAATACCTGCCTCTGCTTCCCAAGGCTTGCAAATGCCAAAGCAAAGGGCAAGCTCCCTGCTCCAGAGCAGCTGCAAGTCCCCAGGAGCCAGGCAGGGCAGCACTGGGCAGCGTTCGGTTCAGTGAAGGGAAGATGTGGGCATGCAGGAATTTGTGTCTGGCTGAGCCAGGGTCCCCCTGAGTGCCTTTCCACTGTGACCAGGAGGAGTCCCTAGGTCACCATGCTCATGAAATGAAAAAAACAGATGTGGCCTCATGTGCGAAATGCTTCAAAATGGCCTGTACAGCATTCATTCCATGTCATGTGTCTTAGATCCTTTCATAGCAATCCACTGGCACTCCATGCCTATAGAAATGTGTCTCTTTTGTGCCTCTGAATGAGACCAGAGAACACAGGCAAAAGGAGGCAAGGAATAATTGCTTGCTGTCAACCCTTCGATCTCTAATAGAGCCAATTCTGAAAGAAAAATAATTCAGCAGCACTTCCCAGCAGGACGTTGACAAAGTGAGCAACATCACGGAGCCAGACCTCCAGCAACCAACAAGGCCTCGTGAAAGAGAAACTCTGCCAAGGCAGGCCCCTGTGGTGCCACCATGACAGTGGTTTCCACGGAATCGACCTCTGAAGTGGAGATCCTGAGTTCAAATCCCTGTTTTGCCGCTCACTGGGCCAGAACCTCTCTCAACTTGGTTTCCTCCTTATAACAAGAGGTTTGTGAGGCCTGGGTGCCTGAGATAATTATGCAGGAAGAGTCATCCAGTAGAAACCAAGGAAATGTTCATTGAAATTGAATCTAGAATAAATTCATCAGAACCCATGTAAAATTAGGTTTTGTTTAGTTATTTGGAGCCCCAACATTAAATGAACTCTATCATCATGAAATCCATTCATATCAGGGTTTCCTGACCTCAACACTCTTGACATTTGGAGCTGGATAATTCTATATTGTGAAGTGCTGTCCTGTGCATTGTAGGGTACTTGCTAGCATCCCTGGCCTCCATCCACGAAAGGCCAGTAGGAGCCCCTTCCTCAGTTTTAACCACCGAAACAGGTCCCCAGACATTGGCGTATGTTTCTTGGGGAGAAAAATGGGAAACTGCTCCCAGCAGAGAACTATTGGTTTACATTGTCATGGAATGCTAAACAGTCTAACTGCAAAAACTGTTCTTTGCTGCCTATAGGCTGCTTTTTAAACACCCTGAGATAACAGTGAGCGGTAGAATCAAGAAGTTGCCTTTTCTTGCCCTGGCTAGTGTAGCTCAGTGGATTGAGCGTGGGCCTGTGAACAAAAGGATGGTGGTTTGATTCCCAGTCAGGGCACATGCCTGGGTTGCAGGCCAGTTCCCTGCAAGGGATGCATGAGAGGCAACCATACATTGATATTTCTCTCCCTCTCTCCCTCTCTCCTTCCCTTCCCCTGTAAAGATAAATATATAAAATATTTTTTAAAAGGGTTTTTTTTTTAAGAAGTTGCCTTTTCTTGATATTGATGATGTAACCTTTCCATAAAATAGACAAGCCACCACTTTTGTCCTTGGGCCCATAACTAGGGTTAGACCTCAGCACGCTCCAGAAACATGAACAAAGTCTGACAAGAAGGAAATAACTTACAAAGAACTATAAGAGTTTGCCCATCTATACCAGCAGAAAGCTGGGCAATGTACATGAGAATAGATTCTAACACTGTTGGACTAAGTAAGGAGCATGGACTATAACACGAAGTTGATCCTAATTTATCAGTCAGAACATACTGATGAGCGATTCCAGATTTAATGTAGATGGAAGTGACTCTAACAGTTTGCTTGGCCAGTTGGTTGGATGACTGTAATGTCCTTGAGAGTAGGGATATTTTGTCTGCCTTGTTCACTACTGTCACCCCAGCATATAGAAAATCACCTGGTGCACAATGGACACTTGTTAAGTGAATAACTGGACCATATGCTTGCTGTTGAGCAAGCCCATTCATGTCTCCCTCATAGTCTCCTCTTTAATATCTTTGAGTCCCAGCTTTGCACCGGCAATCTGACCACCCACAGTCCAAGCCTTAGGAAGAACATCTCCGTCAAGTCCATGGTGACAAGCAGAGACAACTGCCCCAGGGAAGTAGTTTCCAAACCAGGATGATAATCAGAACCAGTTTGGGGAGCCCTGAAAGAGCACAGATCTTCAGGGCACAGCCCTGAAATTCTCATTCTCTAGGTCAGGGGTGCGACCAAGGACTCTGTAAAAGGGCCAGGAAGTTTTGTGCACTCTGCTCTGGCCCACCCATATGCCACATCCACACCCTGTCCTCCCCTTCTCCAGGAACATCAGTGGGCTCCCAGTTCTTCCTGGAACCCAAGTCTAAAAAGGACCAAGAGTGTGTGGGAATACAGGAGACTGGAGAGGGAAATGGAATATTCCTTTTAACATGCAGGCGCCTAACCTAAACGTCCCAAGGATCCAGCCATTGTGCCAGCTCAGATACCTCCTGACCCATATTTTCCTTTTGCCCCAAGTGTGCAAAGAAAGAGCTGTCAACAACACTTGTAGGTGTGATAGTTATGCACAAATAATGTGAAATGACACACAGGCTAGAGAGATTTCTGTTTTTCAGCAGATCGGGGTTATCACTGACTTCTGCCTTGAAGGTTCTGAGTTTCGAATCCCAATCCATGCTTCAGTTCTGAAAGCATAGCCCTCCTCAGCATCACATCATCACAAACCCAGGGCAAAATGTTCTTCGATATGAGTATTTTAGGAAGAAAGTAAGGTGTGATGATCTCATTGTGAAAGCTCAGTCCCGTAAGGTCGTCTTTGGAGCTGGAAATGATTCACATGCAGAACGCTCACCTCCCGTGTTTTCTCTGCTGTGTGTTTAGACATCAGCAGTGGGCTAAAACAGCAATCCAAAATGCCATGTAGGCAGGAGGCTGGGAGGCTGGGAGGCTCAGTTTCAGACCTGGGCTAACTCATAGGAATGTATAGCCTGGGGAAAAAATACGTGTTGCAACTGAAAATTTTAACTCAGAACCATTACAAAATCAGCATCAGACAAGCCTCTGTTTTCACTCACGTAATGGAGCCTGCACTAAGCAGCCACCAGGGGAATGAGGCTCTGTGTTTGGCTATGGAAATCCAGGGAGACAGACGGCCACGCAGCCAGGTCCTGTCACAGCAACCGAGGCCATGGGGGTGAATGTGGCAGAGGGACATGGGAAAGCAATGCATACATGCACACAAAAAGGACAAATAACTTGGGCTAAATTCCCAGGTTTCTGACACTCAAGCTGCTATGCAAAAGGGAAGAGACAAGAATTCATACATAATTTTAGCAATAAAAGAACATTCTGTTTTAGAAAACAATCCACTGAAGACAAGCCATAGTCTTTTATAAAGACAAGCAGACCACATATGTGAATGAAAATCTAGTCCATTACTTTTTTTCTGTAAGACAAAATCAAGAAGAGAAGCTTTCAGTGATATGATGAAACAACACCCTTGACAACCTCAAAATAGGGAAGATATTGCAATGTAAGAAACTGTGCTTGAGGAACCCAGTAAGTGCAAAATGACTCTAAGCTCGATCACAACTGTCAATAAAGAAGCAACAAACAAAATTCTCCGCAGGCTTAACACCAGAAGTATTGAGCGTTTTGCAAGGCTGAACCACAGACGGGTACTTTTTGATATATGATGCTGTCAGAAGTTGCAAAGATAAACACACCTATGTAAAAAAAAAATGTAGTCCATTACAGGTAATTATATATTTAGAATAATAATCATTATTCTTGCTTTTCAGTGTTAACAATTAAGTATTCATATCTTGGCTATTTTAATATCAAATATTTAATGTGATAAATTATTTGCTATGACAATTCTTGGGAGAATGCCCTATATCATGCCAGACATAATTCTGCTCATCCTTTCAAGATTTCTGTCCTCCCGGAGGAGTTTTGAATCTAATCATTCAGGACTCTGACCTTGGATGGATGGGGATTACCAATACATGATATGACTATGCAGTAAAAGCTTTGGGCCGTTGAACCCTTGATGACCTCACTTTGGCTGCTTTAGGTTCTCTCCTGGGAATTCGCTACCCCTTCTATCATCATTTCCCTGTAAGCAGCAGAGAAGATGAGATAAATTAAGAAGTGACACATACACACACAAACAGAATATGCCTCACTCTTGTTCAATTTTACCTGGAAAGTGGATACCTTGGCTCTGGTTCAGCTCCCAGCCCAGAAAAGCAGTGAAACCAGGCAGGCGATGTCATGGCTGACATCAGGACCAGCAGCACCAACTAATGGCCCCCTGACCTAGTGGAGACAATGGGGACACACCTGGAAGTCTTCAACTGAGATTCTTCCCTGAGACCTCCAGACAAATACCCTCAAGACAGAGGACACAGTGCAACTAACTAACTCTCTCTCTCTCTCTCTCTCTCTCTCTCTCTCTCTCTCTCTCAAACATGCCCAAGTATTTCCTCACCCCCTGTTCCCAGTTGTGTCTTCCTTGCCCCTCCCTTTCTCCTAAGATCCAAGAGCCCTTCTTTTCCTTTTACAATTTGTTTCATGAGACCATTTCGTCTACCTCTGTGACTTCCTAAACAAACTTCCTCTCATAGTTTGAAAAAAAAATCTAGTTCAGGTATCTCTTCAGAGATCCACATTTATTCATCCAACCATCAAGTTTACACCTCTAGATCCAAGATGGTGGCAGAATATAGGTGGATGTTACACTCACCTCCTCCCAGTTCCAAACTGGAATTACAAGTAAAATACAGGGTCTGGCAGAAGTAATGCCTACTTGAGTGTGGTTGGTAGTGTAATAATATGGGTGCAATAATTTATAGTTTTAATTGGAACATTTTACCTAAAATGTCATGGTGTGCTTGAGTGTGATATTATGTTATAAAATTACATGTTTATGATTTTGTAATAAGAGATTTTGTAATTAAAAAAGGGGCATTATTTGTGCTGGACCCTGTATAAAATAATCACCCTGAATAACCAACTGAAGACTAGCTGAAGAGAAGTCTTATAACCAAGGATTTACAGAAGAAGCCACATCAAGAGAGGTAAGAAGGGTAGAGATGTGAAAAGGGCTGGCCCTGCTCCCAAAGGCAGCAGAAATTCTGGAGGGATATCTCAGTTGCAAAGTCAGACCCCTCAGAAGTATGGGGTCTCAACCCCAAGCTGGACCCCCTAGCTCAGGGTACCAGTGTCAGGGAGAAGTGTCCACATAACATCTGGTGTGAAAATCAGTGGGGATTCTATCCTCCGGGGAGAGAGGATAGCCTGCTCTAAACACACAAGCCTTCTTAAAGGGTCAATACACAAAATTTCAGTCACAGCTTTTCACCCTGGGCTCCAGTGGAGGGAGGGCACAGCAGACTAGAGTCATGTGAGGAGAGACTGGGGTTTGTGTCTCTGGGATGAGAGCTGAGTTCTTCTCAGCTCTCATGTACCATGTGCCACGTGGTACATGTTATCTTTCTTGGGTGGGGTACTCCCTTCCAGGTGGCATCAGCCTGGGGGAAGCCAACAGCCCCACCCCGCAGAGCTTAATCTCTGCTGGGGAGTCACTGGCCTTGGTGAAAATGTAGAGATCTGGGCAGACTCAGGGAGTCAGTGGCTGAATTGTATGGCTGTGTGGCAGGGGCAATTCCACTCACTTTCCCATGAACCTCACTGGTGCCTCCCCCTCACAGAAGATCTGTGAGCCTGCCCCACTCTCCAGGCTCCCAACAACACTACCTCCCCAACTCCTTGTGGCTCCACCCTGCCAAAGTCTAGACAGCATCTGGGACGGTATTATGGCCCTGGGGCAGGGACCACTCCTCCCACCTTCCTCAAGTCTAACCAGCACCTCCTCCTCATGGGAGACCCACTAGCCCTACCCTCCCAATTTCTGGTAGCCCTGCTCTGCTGACATAGGGCTCTGGACAGAATGAGTTATGTGGCTCTAAGAAGAGGAACGTTGACCAGTGCAGAACCCTCCCTTTACAGGGCCAAATTTTGGTCTGTTTGGGCCTGATAAACTCTGCTGGCCTCACCCTGACAACTCTGAGATCCTAAACTACCACAAAGGTGTGCAAACATCCAGTGGGGGCCAGCTACATTTGGTATACCCTGGGACATTTTCTGAGTGGCCTCAGAGGCAGCGTTGGCTCCAAGTTTGGATCTGTATCACTCTGATGAACATTACTCACCCCTACCATGGTGACTCACTGAGAACCTTCCTCATGCAACTTGAGTACTACCAAGGCTCTTTCAGTGCCTGAGCCTAACAGGCAGTCAGCAGGTGGAGGCAGATCTTCGGGTGCCTTGGGACTTTTGCTGACTTGCCTCTGGGCCCAGTGCTGATAAAATCCAGCCTTGGTGTGCAACTTGGTACCTCCCAAGATGCCCCAGAGTACCTCCCAAGATGCCAAAGTACATCCCAAGATGTATTCTGCACCAGAGTACCTCCCAAGATACCTCAGAATCAACATACCCAGAGGCCAGCTACAGTATCAATATCAGAGCAGGATCCAATTAGCTTCACAAGCAGCATATCCATAAGGAGACCTTGGCAGTCACCAGACCATGCTCAGGTGAATTCTACTTTGTGTGGTCAGCACCTGCACAACAGGTGAGTTGCACAGGTGTACACTGTGGGTCAGGGTTGAGCCATAGTCAACCAGTCTGAGGGATGACCCCACACATGAACAAACCAAGGGTAATCAAGACTCAACTATAAGAGAAGAGCCCATATAACCCATACAAGGGATATGCCTAGAGCACCCAGCTCAGGTGAACAGGGAGACTGTGCCACTAGGTCCCACAGGACACTTCCTACATAAGACCACCCTATCAAGACTGGGAGTCATAGCAGATCTACCTAATACATAGAAACAGACACAAAGAGGTAGTCAAAATGGGGGTACAAAGAAACACACCCTGAATAAAAGAACAAGAATAATATTCAGAAAAGGAGCTAAATGAAATGCAGGCAAGCAATTTATCAGATACGGAATTTTAAAAAATGGTTATAATAATCCTCAAGGAACTTACTGAGAACTACAAGAAACTGAGTATGAACTACAACAGCATGAAACAGGGACATAGAAACCATAAAGCAGTAGTCAGAAATGAAAAATACAATATTTGAAATGAAGAATACACTGGAAGGAATAAGCAAGTTTGGAAGCTCATGTTCAAATTAGCAATTTGGATGACACACGATCAGAGCAGCAAAAGAAAAAAGAATTTTTAAAAAAGAGAATAGTTTAAGGGACCTTTGAGATAATGTGAAGCGTAACAACATCCACATCACAGGGAACCAAAAGAGGAGAGAGCCAGCAAGGGATTGAGAACCTGTTTGAAGAAATGACTGAAAACTCCCATAACCTAGTGAAGGCAAAAGACATACAAGTACAGGAAGCACAGAGAGTCCCAAATAAGATGAACCCAAAGGGGCCCACATGAAGAGCATCATAATTAAAATGGCAAAGGGTAAACACAAAAGGAGAATCTTAAAAGCAGCAAGAGACAGTTACCCACAAGGGAACTCCTGTAAGACTGTCAGCTGCTTTCTCGACAGAAACATTTTGGACCAGTGGGAACTGGCACAAAAATATTTGAAGTGATGAAAAGCAAAAACCTACAACCAAGAGTTCTTTACCCAGTAAGGCTATTATTTAAAATGGAAGGAGATATGCTAAATAAAGTAAGCCAGTCAGAGAAAGACAAATACCATATGATTTCACTCATACATGAATTCTAATGAAAATAAACTAGTAAACAAAATACAAATACATAGAGAACAGACTGACAGCTGTCAGAGGGGAAGGTGTTGCAGGGCTGGGTGAAAAAGGTGAAGATATTAAGCAAAAAAAATTTCATAGACACAGACAACAGTACGGTGATTACCAGAGGGAAAGGTGGATAGAGGGAGGAAAAGAAAGTAAAGGGGAATAGATGTAGGTGACAAGGGACTTAACTTGGGCCATGAACAAACAATACAATATACATGTGATGTATTATAGAATTGTACACCTGGAACCTATATAATATTAGCCAATATCACCCCAATAAATTCAATTAAACAATGTTTACATGTCTTAAAACTCTTACAGAGTTTGCCATCTGAATGAGTAGCACCTATATTTGTTCTGTTTTTAATTTTCCTCTTTCCCCTCTATTTTTAGTTATACATTGTATTAATATTTTTTAGTAGTGACTAAAATTTTGATTATATACGCTTGATTTTTTAAAGTCTAACATGAACAAAGATTTTTGCCTCTATTCAAACAATGTTAACTCCATTTACTCCCTCATATCTTGAATAATTATTGTCATGCATTTTCACTCTATATATTGCTGCTTAGATCCCAAGACATTTTTCTTATTGTATACAGTCAAGAGTCATTTACACGTATCACTCTGTTGCTCTGCATTTCTTACTATATTTTTGTTTCCAATGGGATTTTCTTTTGCCTGAGCATTTACAGACAGAAATCTAGGTCAGTCTTGATTCTCTTTCAGCACTTTAAAGATGCCATTCTATTGTCATCTGAATCTCATCATATTTGTTGAGAAATCAGTTGTCTTATCCCTCTGGATGCTTTCAAGAATTTTCTGTCATTTGTTTTTTGCAATTTTACTTTAAATTTATTCAAATTGAGAATCACAGAGCTTGTATCTAGCATGTTTCTCAAATCACTTTACTTCTCTCCATCTCCCCCATCATTACCATCTTATCCTTCACCTGTGTTACTAATCTATCTTTATCCACCCTTTGCTGTTTGAATTTGTTCTCTAAAAGCAACTACAGAGATGTTCTCCTAACAACAGGTATTAGTTTTCTATTGCTGCATAACAAATTGACACAAATTAAGTGGCTTAAAAACCACAATTTATCATTTCAGTTTCTGTAGGTCAGAAGCCCAGACTCGGTTTAGTTATGTCCTCTGCTCAGAGCTCACCAGGCTGTAATAAAGTTGTCAGCTGGACTATATTTTCATCTGAAGTGTTCTTCCAGGATATGCAAGTTGTTGGTAGAATTCATTTCCTTTCAGCTATGTAAGTAAAGGCCCCAGGTTTTCCGCTGTCTTTTGGAAGCTGCCCTCAGATCCTAGAGTTCTCACTTAGTTCCTTGCCACATGAATTTCCTTAACATGCTGGCTCACTTTATCACACTAAAAAGGATAATTCCTTGCTCTAATCTGCTAAGGAGGAGTCTTACATAATGCTACCATAGGAGTGAAATTCCACCATTTTTTCCATGTTACCTATACTCCAGCCACATTTTTAGTTCTTTACATTTGCCCTGTTCCTTCTTATCACAGGCCCTTTGCACAGGCAGTCTCTCTACCACACTTTTTACTTAGGTAATGCCTCCTCATTCTTAAAGTTTCAATTTAAGCATAATTTCCTCTACAAGGCTTTCCTGACCTCCCTAAACAAGGAAAAAAATCACTTGTTACATACATATCTCCAAATACATTTCCTTTGTAATTTTGGATAGAGCATCTACTTACTTATGCAATAGCTTTTGTTTCAGTCTGTCTCCTTCACTGATTCAGCTCTAGTTTCCTGATTTACTTCCACAATATCCTCAGGCACACTCTCTGGCACACAGGAGATCCTTTTTTTTGTTTGTTTCTTTTGTTTTTTTAAATATATTTTATTGATTATGCTATTACAGTTGTCCCATTTTCCCCTTCACTCCCTTCCGCCCTGCACATCCCCTCCTACCCACATTTCCCCCCTTTAGTTCATGTCCATGTGTCATACTTATAAATTCTTTGGCTTGTACATTTCCCTTACTATTCTTACCCTCCTGCTATCTATTTTCTACCTATCATCTATGCTACTTATTCTCTGTACCTTTCCCCCTCTCTTCCCTTCCCACTCCCCTGTTGCTAACCCTCCATGTGATCTCCATTGCTGCAGTTCTGTCCCTGTTCTAGTAGTTTGCTCAGTTCATTTTTGTTTCAGGTGTGGTTGTTAATAATTGTGAGTTTGCTGTCATTTTACTGTACATGTTTTTGTCTTCTTTTTCTTAGGCAAGTCCCTTTAACATTTCATATAATAAGGTCTCGGTGATAATGAACTCCTTTAACTTGACCTTATCTGAGAAGCACTTTATCTTCCCTTCCACTCTAAATGAAAGCTTTGCTGGATAGAGCAATCTTGGATGTAGGTCCTTGACTTTCATGACTTGGAATACCTCTTTTCCAGCCCCTTCTTTTCTGTAAGGTCTCTTTGGAGAAATCAGCTGACAGTCTGATGGGAACTGTCCTGTAGGTAACTGTCTCCATTTCTCTCATTGTAAAAGATTCTCTCCTTCATTTTAATCTTGGGTAATGTAATGATGATGTACCTTGGTGCATTCCTCCTTGGGTCCAACTTCTTTGGGACTCTCTGAGCTTCCTGGACTTCCTGGAAGTCTATTTCCTTTGCCAGAATGGGGAAGTTCTCCTTTATTATTTGTTCAAATAAGTTTTCCACTTGTTCTTCCTCTTCTCCTTCTGGTACCCCTATAATTCAGATGTTGGGATGTTTAAAGATGTCCTGGAGGTTCCTAAACCTCTCCTCATTTTTTTGAATTCTTGTTTCTTCATTCTTTCCTGATTGGCTGTTTCTTTCTTCCTTCTGGTCCACTCCATTGATTTGAGTCCCAGTTTCCTTCCCATCACTATTGGTTCCTTGTACATTTTCTTTTATTTCACCTAGTATGGCCTTCATGTTTCATCTAATTCGTGACCAAATTCAACCAGTTCTCTGAGCATCCTGATTACCAGTGTTTTGAACTGTGCATCTGATAGGTTAGCTATCTCTTCATCACTTAGTTGTATTTTTTCTGGAGCTTTGATCTGTTCATTCGTTTGGGCCATTTTTTTTTTTGTCTTGTTGTGCCTGTTACATAGTGAGGGGTAGAGCCTTAGGTGTTCACCAGGGTGGGTCAACACACATTGCTGGGTTGTGATGCTGTTTGTGGGGCAGGGGTCCGAGAGGGAACAATTGCATTTGCTCCGATCTCTGTCGAATTTCAGTCACTTCCCCCACTTTCCCCAAGCAAATTGGGCCTTTCTGGTGCTGATTCCCAGGTAGGTGGGCTTGTGTACATTCTAGGACCCTGTGGGTCTCTACAACAAACTCTCCTGTGAGGCTGGGAGTCTCTCCCAGCACCTCAATCCCCACAGGTGTTTTCAATCGGTGTTTTGAGGCTTTATTTCCCCAAGCTGGTGCCCTGTGTTGCTTGGTCTGTCTCACTCCCCAGTTTTGCCTGGTTTATCTTTGCGCGAATGTGGGACCACCAGCCACCTTGTGCACCACGCTGCGCTCCACAGTCCACCACTTCACTAGGTCTGCTAGCTGCCACCCTGTGCGCCAGGGTCCGCCAGCCACCACTTTGCTGTGAGTCCTCTCATCTCTGCTGCCCAACTCCACCCCTTCTACCGGTCTGGATGAATGTGTCTTGTTTAACTCCTTGGTTGTCAGACTTCCATACAGTTCAATTTTCTGTCAGTACTGGTTGTTTTTTGTTTTTAAATTGTTGTTGTCCTTTTTCTGTTTGTGCGAGGAGGCACAGTGTGTCTACCTATGACTCCATCTTGTCCGGAAGTGCCTGATCAGGAGATCTAAGTATCCATTTTCTTTTGCTGAATAATTGTTCACCAGATGAACTTGGGCTTTTACCAGCTCTGCATTAGATATGTGAAACTATTAATAAAGTGATGTTTTGACTCCTGATAATTAACTTTTTTCTATATTACTTCCATAAAACCTAACAGGAAGAAGGAGTAGTTGACAGGGAAAAATCTGAGTATTTCTGGGGTGGAAGCATTGCCTCTAAAACTATCAAGTTTCTGCTAAGTTTATTTTCACTACTCATGAGCACACCTGAGACAATACTATATATTTCAGAGATACATACTAACCAGTAGATACTGGGCTGACAACTTTAGATAATCAACTAACTGTCATGTTAACCTCATCCTATGAAATGGGCACTATTATCCCAAGAAATACAAGTCAGAGAAGTTAAACAACTAATAAGGCTCAGCAGATGGCAATGGGCAGCATGAGATTTGAGCACAGGAAGAACCTGAGTTTGCCTTTACTGGCTCTACAGTCACTGCTTCCCAAACCTTCAATAGCAAAGGTTCAATTTATTATTTTTAATTTTCCAGAAACTATGGACTTTTATAAAGTACAATAAAATGATTTAATAAGAAACAACATAACATAAAATGTGAGCCCAATACTTTTAGATTCAGCAAACATTAAATTAATCTAATTTAAAAGTTTCTGAAAACTTACTCTCAATTTTTATGCTTTCCTCATTGAAGTTCAGTAGCAAACATTTTTTAGGTCAGCACCAAGGGCTACTTCCTCATTGGTTATGAATTCTGTGTTCTGCATGAAACCTTCCAGCATGTCCTTGAGGCCTTTTGCAGTAGACACACCTTTCTATCAAAATAATAATAATAATAATCATCATCATCATCTTTCCAAGCCAGCCAGTTCCTGAATACAGAACTAGGATCAAACAGAGGCTAATCAGCAAATGCTTCTTGCTAGATGAATTTTCCCAAAACTTAGGTATAATCATGATCTTTTCATGATTAATGTCTTCGAATGGCATTAATTAACTTCAGTTGTTTCCTACACTCCTGAACTTGAAAGACCCTCTATAATCTGGTCCTACCAACTTTTCCAAACCTATTTCCTATTCACTCTGTTATGTACTGAATGTTTGGGTCCTCCCAGAATTCATACACTGAAACCTTAATCCTTAATGTGATGGTATTTGGAGGTGAGGCCTTCAGGAAATTATGTTTAGATAAGATCATGAGGATGGAGCCTACAAAATGGGACTAGCCCTTTATTATGCCATTAGTGTGTGTGTTTCTCTCTCTCTCCATGAGCACACACCAAGGAAAGACCATGTGAGTGCGCAGCAAGAAGGCAGCTGTGTACAAGCCAGGAAGCGAGCTCTCATCCACAACAGAATCTGCTGGCACTTTATGGTACCTTGATCTTGGACTTCCCATTTTCCAGAACTGTGAGAATTAAATTTCTGCTTCTTAAACTACCCAATTTATGGCATTTTTTTAATAGTAGCCTCAGCTAATTAAGACACATTCCTCTAAATTCCAGGCTTCCCAGGGCATTTTGATTTTCTTCACACACAAACTCAACTTTTCCATTTTGGTGCTTTTACTCATTCTCCTCTCCATCATTTTGTGTCCATGTCTTAAGAATTTTCCTCACTATTAAATTCATACAGACCTACACTAACCTTAAAGACTGAAGTATGTAAAATGTGAGGATGCTCGGAAATGCATAAGCAAAGTAACAGCAACTTTTAAAAAAGCACATAAATACTATATTCTTCATGAACATCACCACCATATTAAAGTATATGATAGAGAAATAAAAGTAAAAATAGATGGTTATTAGATATTCAGAGTCCAGATTTTACATTTTACATGAAACCTTGTTTTTTTCCACTGTTAAACACATAATAAAAGTGTTTAGAATTAACAACAAGCCTATTCATTTTTAGTGGCCAACATCAAATGTCTAGTGCCCATTAAACCCGAGGGCCCACTCCTGTCTTCAGCAGTCACACACTGCATCCATTTTCCTTCCCAGAGGCCCAATGGTCCCAAAAGCAGGTCCAGTGACCCCACTTCTTTTCCCTATTTTAACCTCGTCTGCTTCTCAGGGTAAAGGTAGTAAACCAAGTCCAGTAGAAAGATGGGATCTTTCTCCAGGCCTCTGGTTCTACAAAACCAAGTAGTTTCTTTTCCTTTTTAAAAACTGCTTTGCTAGTGGCCCCTACAGGAAACAAATGTTGAATTTTTAAAAGTTTTAAGAAAATTCAGAATATTGAACTAGCGGTTACTTCTGGTCCATAATTAGTGGTGCACTGCAGCTGCCTCATACTGGCACTTCTTCCCACGTGCATATTCAGTGCCATTAGGGCGACAGTGTGAAATCAGCCACACTGGAAGCACTCACACCACGGATGTGAACAAGTGCCACCAGGAGGACGCCTCCTCCAGCCCCAGAAAGCCAACAATAAACATCTACCAGCAGACCACTGTCTATATTGGCATATAAATGCGGGCTGTGTTGGCTGACCTGAATGACCAGCAAGCTAAACTCCATGTTTACTAGGAAACACCTTCAATGAATTCTAATAATTTATTTTTCTTGAAGTAATATGACCCCATATTACCATTACCTCATCCTAGGTATTACTGGTATATTTGTCTGACAGATTAATACATGTTATTAAATCAAAAGCTCAGTCCATTCTGCTTTATCTCCCCATAGAACCTAGACTTGTGCTTTGCATGCAGCACATATTTAATAACATTTGTTGAATAAATTAGTTGCAAGTGAAATTAGTTTCTGGATAAGCTCCAAATTGAAGGTGGAAGAAATGTTAGTGCTCTCCAGAGATAAGACAGTATTTCAAAATGCGTCTTAGCTGTCAAGTTTGAAAAAGATGCAAAGTGCCAAGTAGGGTGCATTAATGCAAATGAAATTGGGCCTCAAGTATTTCAGAAATGTGACAGACAAGAGCTAGACATCATAACCAGAGAGTAAAAGAAAAGAGGAAGAATAGAGGCTAAAGCCAAAGTAAAATGAGCCTATTGGCAAATGCAGCTCAAATGAAGGGCCAAAGTAAGAAATGAAATGAGGAAAAACCTGGAAGTATCCTCCGAATGCAGTGGACTATTATAGTCACTCTTTTTAATTTGGTTTACTGATGGACTTCGTAATTATTGGTAATGTCATAAGAATATTCAGAGAAATAAAGAGGCACATTCTGGGAAAATAATCCAAAACAAGAACAAAAAATAAAACCAAACCAAAACCAAGAGAGGTGAAGACAAATGCTAAATAAAATCTAAAAGAAGAAATGAAAACACATTGTTCATACATTAGCATGAGTTTAAGGATAATGTTTCACTGTGGGACCAATTACCAAGAGGAAGGAGCTAGAAAATGGGAGCAATTAACAATTTTTAAAAGAGAAAAAAAGATAAAGATGTAGGGGAGGAGACATAAATATAATCAGATGAGATTTACATGCACCAAGAAGATTTCCAATGAGGGACTAAAGAATAAAGGAGGTCTTTGAATGTAGAAAATGGGAACTTAAGGGGGAAAATAGCAAACAGTATACAAAAGTTAACAGAGCCCTTAAACTCTGAATGCTTATTAATTCCTGTATATTGTTTCCATAATTAGGACCCTGTGTCTTCAGAACAAGCAAAAGGTCCTGGAGTGCAGTGAACATGTCTCGTTCATCCCGGACTCCTCCGCAGAATCTGGGACAATGCCCTGCACACCACACGCAACTAATAAACCCCAGGTCCCACTGTCTGTGCCTCCCTGACCCTCCATGTCTATGAATTTGCCTTTGTACATATCTCTTCCCTCTCTTGGAATAAGATAAAATGGTCAGAACAAAGGCTGTTTGAAATAACCTTCCCCACCTTCCCCACCTTGCCATCCAACCTATCGCCCTTTTTAAAATGTTCAACACTCACCTTCTCTGAGTATTTATTTACTAGTCTGAGAAACTACATTAAGGTGAAAATGTCTGCTTGTGTCTAAACCAATCACTACACACACACACACACACACACACACAAAAATGAACACCCCTGCACCCCTGTGGAGCCTAAAATTTCTTGAGAACTCAGATGTTCATTATTTCAATATGGGCCAAATGAGGCCCATGTTTTCCTGTGTCCTGGTCCTTTTTACGCTTCCATCTCATTTAGATTCTCTCTTTCTCTTTACTTCCCTTCCAAGTCTACTTTTCCCTCAGGTATGACCATGATCATCCCCAGAGTTTCCATCCGTGCCATCTGCTCTTTGCCACTCAATGTCTCAGATACCTCATTAACCACTCATGGTCCAATGGCAAACTGTGAAAATGATTCCCAGAGCCACAGCCTAGCTCTGACACTTCGCCCTTGCCTGCATTCCATTTACACAGGTACCTACAGGAAACCTTCGCAGGGATCCCTAAAACACACAAAATCTCACAAGCTGGGATCAAGGTTAATCCTCCTCAAAACCACCTTTTCAAAATGTCCATTATTATAAAGAGCCTATGATATTCTCAGGCTTCAGGTTCCCACCATCTGGACATATCTGCATATCTTCCCTTTGCCCCATGTCTAATCTTACATAAAATATTACACATGGTGAGTGGATCTATTTTAGATTTTTTTAAAACAGAAGTTCTTTGGACCATCCCATTTCTGTTGCCACAAAATTATGCCCTCAATGCCTAATGTCTAGAACCCCAAAACAACACACAAGAGGGGTTCCTTGTCTCTGGGCTCTCCCAAATCTAGACCATCTGTCTTAGGTCAGTTTCACTGGAAGCAGAGTCTGAGATGAGATTTCTTGTTCATGTGATTGACCTAGGGCTTGCTCTCAGGAGAAGGGGAGTTTAATACAGCAGGGGTAAAATGCTAACAAAAACAATGTGCTCTCACCACCAGGGACTAGCTTGAGTCTGACATCATAGGAAAGTTTTAGAGAACCAATAACAGGACAGAGTTGATTCCAGCTGAAGATAAATGGACCAACCATTTCAAAGCCTTTGACAATTAATATATCTGGTAGATGAATTGCTTTATGACACAAAGGGTTCAATTAGCCAAGGGCAACTCTCCAGAGACAGGACAGCTGTGAGGTGTGACTGTCTTCAAAGCAGCTGGGGGATGGGTGCATCTGTGGTGGAGGGGATCTGGGCAGGGCACCAACAATAGCCCTAGTACCAGTGATTCTCAAAGTGCAGTCCCTGGACCAGCAAGAGCAGTGGCACCCAGGAACTTGTCTGACGTGCAAATTCCCAAACCCCAACCTACCAAATCAAACTCTGAGGTGGGACCCAACCATCTAGTTTAACCAGCCCTCCAGGTGATTCTGATTCACAAAAAAGTCTGCATTGTCCACACCACCCAATACAGAACTTGTATTTATTTCTTAAGCCCTATATGACTATTTCTCCATGAATCAGGAGCCTGTAGTAACTCTTTATTATTGTTTATATCAAAAATAAACCTCCAAGGTTAACAATAGATGCTTTCCACCAAATTAGACATCTTCTATTCCTCCAAGGACCAATGTCACCGAGCCCTCTTTCTTCATGGCTATCAGTTTATCATAAAATCACAGAATATTGGAACAGAATTTTGAAGTTAATTAATGTAACTTCCTCTGTTTTGCAAATGAAACAACAGAGTTCCCCCCTTCCCAAATTGTAAGCATCTTCACCAAGATCGCACAACTAGAACTTGGGTCTCTTATTGCAAGTTTAATGCTTTTTGTTATATCTATGCCAACTATACTCCAAAATAAGAAAATTCATAAGAGTACTTAGTCACAAGTTGGTCAGTTTTATGTCTCTGTAGTTGTGTTTTCACCTCTAGTTAACATACCTGCCCAACTATTTTTCAATCTGTTTCTCTCTTTTTTTTTTTCAATCCTTTTTCAAATCTTGTTCAGGTATAGCTGTCTCCATTTCCTCCCACCACTCCTCCCAGCCCCACCCATCTGCACCTCCCACCCTCGATCCTACCCCGCTTTGGCTTTGTCCATGTGTCCTTTATACATGGGGAAGGGTCATCAATCTATTTCCATTACCTCCTCCAGAAAATCTCCCATGAAAGATGTGGTATATTATGTTACTATTTATCAAACATTCACTATCCCCTCCCCACTTCCAGGAGAATAACTTTTCTCGTGCCATTGATGTTGGACTTGGCCATGGTTCATGGGGAGATGCATTGTACACTGAGTGGGGAACACTGCTTGGTTGGACCCCAGCACTCCCATTCTCTGCTGTGACAACAACATGGGAGGTGCTCCTGGGCTCCAGACTATGGAGACAAAAGGCCCAGACCCTCAGCCTAGAGTCAGCAGAGTTGCCCCTGACTCACAGACCCATGAGCGAGAAACAAATGCTTATTGAAAAACCATCCTGATTGTTGCAGCACTGCCATAAAACGAACGATGGCAAAAAAAAAAAAAAAAAAATTGTGTACTGATCAGACAGTGGAAACCAAGCATGTTTCTTTTTTTTAGGTTTGAAAGTGTATATATATACTTTCCATTGCTCTCCCTACCCCATTCCCCCTACTCCCACAGTCAATCCCCCTCACTGTCCATAAGTCCTCCATTTGTGCTCCTCTGTTTGCCCCTTCCCCTTCTTTCCTCTGTTATCCTCCACCCCCTTACCCTCTGGTCACTGTCAGTTTGTTCTTTATTTCCCAGTCTCTGGTTCTATTTTTCTCATTCTATTGTTTTGTTTATTAGGTGCCACTTATAGGTGAGATCGTGTGGTATTTGTCTTTCACTACATGGCTTATTTCACTTAGTATAATGCTCTAAAATTCCATCCATGCTGTCATGAAGGGTAGGAGCTCCTTCTTTCTGCTGCATAGTATTCCATTGTGTAAATGTACCATAGTCACTTGATCCACTCATTTACTGATGGGCACTTAGGCTATTTCTAGTACTTGGCTATTATAAATGACACTGCTATGAACATTGGGGTGCGTAGGTTCTTTTGAATTGGTGTTTCAGGATTCTTAGGGTATAGTCCCAGCAGTGGAATTTCTGGATTGAAAGACAGTTCCATTTTTATTTTGGGGGAAATTCCATATTGTTTTCCACAGTGGCTGCACCAGTCTGCATTTCCACCAACAGTGTACTAGGGTTCCCTTTTCCCCACATCCTCAACAGCACTTGGTGTTTGTTGATTAATTAATGATGGCCATTCTGACTGGTATGAAGTGGTGTCTCATTGTGGTTTTAATTTGCATCTCTTTAATGGCGAGTGATGTTGACCATTTTTTCATGGGCCCTCTGTATGTCTTCCTTGGAGAAGTGTCTGTTCAGGCCCTTTGTCCATTTTTAATTGGATTGTCTTCCTGGTGTGGAGTCGTGTGAGTTTTTTATATATTTTGGAGATCAAATCCTTGTCCGAGATATTATTTGCAACTATATTTTCCCATACAGTTGGTTCCCTTTCCATTTTGTTGATGTTTTCTTCAGCTGTGCAGAAGATTTTCAGTCTGATGTAGTACCACTTGCTTATTATTCCCTTTATGTCCCTTGCTTTAGGGGACATATTGATGAAAAATTGCTTCATGGGACATCTGAAATTTTCTTGCCTATGTTTTCCTTTAGGACTTTTATGGTGTCTTGACTTATATTTAAATCTTTTATCCATCTTGAGCTTATTTTGGTATATGGTATAAGTTTGTGGTCTAGTTTCATTTTTTTTTTTTTTGCATGTACAGGTCCAGATCTCCTAACACCATTTTTGAAGAGGCTATTTTCACTCCACTTTATGTTCCTGCCCCCTTTGTTGAATATTAATGGACCACAGAGACTTAGGGTTTTTTCAGGGCTCTTTATTGTTCCATTGGTTTACGTGTCTGTTTTCATGCCAGTACCAGACTGTTTTGATTACAGTGGCCTTGTAATACAGTTTGATATTAGGTATTGTGATCCTTCTTACTTTATTCTTCTTTCTTAAAATCACTGAGGCTATTCAGGATAATTTATGCTTCCATATAAATTTTTGAAATATTTGTTTAATATCTGTGAAATAAATCATTGGTATTTGATATTGATTGCATTGAATCTATTGATTGCTTTGGGCAGTATGGACATTTTAATGGTGTTAAATCTTCCAATCCATGAGCATGGTATATGCTTCCATTTATTTGTATATTTCTTAATTTCTTTTTTCACTTTGTATAGTTTTTTGAGGATAGGTCTTTTATCTCCTTGGTTAAGTTTATTCCTAAACATTTTGTTTTTCTTGTTGCTATAGTAAATGGGATTTTTTCCTAATTTCTTTTCAAATATATTTTATTGATTATGCTATTATAGTTGTCCCATCCCCCCTCCATTTATTCCCCTCTGCCCTGCACCTCACCTCCCACCCACATTCCCTCCTTTTAGTTCATCTCTATGGGTTGTACATACAAGTTCTTTGGCTTCTCTATTTCCTATACTATTTTTAACCACCCCCATCTATCTTCTACCTTCCATTTATGCTACTTATTCTCTGTACCTTTTCCCTCTCTCTCCCCGTCCCATTCCCCTGTAGATAACCCTCCATGTGATCTCCATTTCTGTGGTTCTGTTCCTGTTCTAGTAGTTTGCTTAGTTCGTTTTTGTCTTTGTTTTTTTTTTGTTTTTTTTTAGGTTCAGTTGTTGATAGATGTGAGTTTGTTGTTATTTTACTGTTCATAGTTATTTACCTTCTATTTCTTAGATAAGTCTCTTTAACATTTTACATAATAAGGGCTTGATGATGATGAACTCCTTTAATTTGACCTTATCTGGGAGGCACTTTATCTGCCCTTCCATTCTAAATGATAGCTTTGATGGATAGAGCAATCTTGGATGTAGGTCCTTGACTTTCATGACTTCGAATACTTCTTTCCAGCTGCTTCCTGCCTGCAAGGTTTCTTTTGAGAAATTAGCTGACAGTTTTATGGGAACTCCCCTGTAGGTAACTGTCTCCTTTTCTCTTGCTGCTTTTAAGATTCTCTCCTTATTTTTAATCTTGGGTAATGTAATTACAATGTGCCTTGGTGTGTACTTCCTTGGGTCCAACTTCTTTGAGACTCTCTGAACTTCCTGGACTTCCTGGAAGTCTATTTCCTTTGCCAAATTGGGGAAGTTCCCCTTCATTATTTCTTCAAATAAGTTTTCCAATTCTTGCTCTTCCTCTTCTCCTTCTGGCACCCCTGTGATTCGGATGTTGGAACATTTCAAGTGGTCCTGGAGGTTCCTGAGCCTCTCCTCATTTTTTTTGAATTCTTCTTTCTTTATTTTGTTCTGGTTGAATGTTTATTTCTTCCTTCTGCCCCAAGTTGATGATTTGAGCCCTGGTTTCCTTCCCTTCACTGTTGGTTCCCTGTACATTTCACTTCATTTCACTTTGCATAACCTTCATTCTTTCCTCCATTTTGTGAGCATACTCAACCATTTCTGTGAACATCTGATTACCAGTGTTTTGAACTCTGCATTTGATAGATTGGTTATCTTTTCATTGCTTAGTTCTATTTTTGGAGCTTTGATCTGTTCTTTCATTTGGGCCATATTTTTTTTTCCTCAGTATAGCTCTTATGATGTAAGGGGTGGAGCCTTAGGTATTCAGGAGGGAGGGGCCACACACATCACTGAATTGTGGTGCTTTATGTGGAGGAGAGGTCCAAGAAGGAACAATGCCACTTACCCCTCTCCCAGCTTTCAGTCACTTCCTCTGCTACCCATAAGCAAATTGAGCCCTTCTGGTGCTGATTCCCAGGTGGGTGGGTTTGTGTACATTCTAGGACCCTATGGGTCTCTCCAATGAACTCTCCTGTGAGGCTAGGGCTTTCTCCCATCACTGCAATCCCTGTAGGTTTTTACTGCCAGAGGTTTTGAGGCTTTATTTCTCTGTGCTGGAATCCTAGGTTGCATGGTCTGTCTCATTCCCCAGTTCTTCTTCCTCGTTACCCACTCACAAATGTGGGACCACCTGCTCTGCCAGCCACCACCTTGCCATGGGTCCTTTCCATGCCAGCTGTCCGTCTCTGCCCCTCCTACCAATCTGAATGAATGTTTCTTCTTTAACTCATTGGTTGTCAGACTTCCATATAGTTCAATATTCTGGCAGTTCTGGCTGTTTTTTTTATTTTTAAATTTGTTGTTGTCAGCCCTGGCTGGTGTAGCTTAGTGAATTGAGCATGAGCTGCAAACCAAAGTGTGGCCAGTTCAATTCCCAGTCAGGGCACATGCCTGGGTTGTCAGCCAGGTAACCAATGGGGGCCACATGAGAGGCAACCACACATTGATGTTTCTCTACCACTCTGTCTCCCCCACTTCCCCTCGCTCTAAAAATAAATAAATAAAATCTTTTTAAAAAAATAAATAAATTTGTTCTTGTCCTTCTTTTGGTTGTGCAAGGAGGCAAAGTGTATCTGCCTGCACCGCCATCTTGCCCAGAAGTAATTTTCCTGATTTCTGTTTCTGACATTTCATTGTTGGTGTGCATATATGCCTTCAATTTCTGAATGTTGACTTTGCCATTTTGCCAAATTCATTTATTAGGTCAAGTACTTTTTTTGGAGTCTATAGGGTTTTCTATATACACTATCAGATCATCTGCAAACAGTGACAGCCTCACTTCCTCCTTTCCAATTTGGATGCCTTTTCTTTCTTTTTCTTGTCTGATTGCTTGGGCTAGAATGTCCAATACTATATTGAATAGAAGTGGAGAAAGTGGACACCCTTGTCTTGTGCCTGATATTAGGGGGAAAGCTTTTATGTTTTGCACATCAAGCATGATGTTGACTATAGGTTTCTCATATATAGCCTTTATTATGTTGAGGTATGCTCCCTCTATTCCCACTTTGCTAAGTGTTTTTATCCTAAATGGGTGCTGTACTTTATCAAATGTTTTTTTCGCATCAATTTATATGGTCATGTAGTTTTTGTCTTTAATATTGTTAATATGATACATTATATTTATTGATTTGCATATATTGTACCATCCATGCATCCCTGGGATGAATCCACTTGATCATGGTGTATGATCTTTTTAATATATTGCTGAATCTGTTGAGCAGGACATACACTAACCCATTTAATGTTCACAACAGTCTTATGAAATAGGTGGTATTACTAGGCTCATTTTATAAATGAGGCAAGAAAAGTGATGTAACTTGCCCAAAGCCACATTGCTGGGGTATAGCCAGGACAGCCAGCTCTGAGGCTCACTCTGTCCTCTGCTTTGTAACATTTCAGGCATTTGGCTACTTCTGTGTCCTGCTCAGCATTCTCAGATTCCCATAGGAATCCTTATAGCTTTGCCGTTATCCCATTGTATTGAGTTTTGAAGGTCTCTTACTTAATATATCTTCCCACTTAGGTGTAGGGGCCAAATATTACAAGGTGCACACAAGGAGACTGTAATGAAGAGTTCAATAAATGTTGGTTAAGTGACATTGATGAAGGTCCCAACTTGTCTCTCAGCACCAGAGACCAACACTGTTGCTGAGGTCTCTTAACCAAGCTCCAATCCCTCCAAAACCCTCTCCATGAACCAGAAGCAGCATAGCTCTGTCTCCATCATCTCAACCAGCTAAGGCCAAGCCTTTATCCTGTTGTCTTGGTCTCCTATGATGTGTCCTCAAAATGTCTTTCTACCTCCTATTTCACTTCTCCCTGGGTTCTCTCAGACAAGACATTCTCTTAGTCCTGCCTGAAGATGCAATACCCTCCACTTCAAATGGTCTTTTCCACTCTAACCACTGGTGCAAACCCTGGCTAGAGCCACCCTGGAGGCTCATTCCACATACCACATCACTCAGCTGAGCGTCTTCTTCCCTCCTCTGGGCTTCCACAGCACATCTCTGTTGATGCAGACACTGGCTAGCAGTGTGTGCATCATTATGGATGAAATAAAACATACACACAGACTACCGAGTCTGATAGAGGAAAAAGGATGACAACATGGCTTTTCTCTCAAGGGGAGCAAAAGCCACAGCCTCCGCCATGACAGGCCTTTATTCTAATATCTCTCCTCACATTCCAAGATGGTTCTCCTTCACTATCCCCAGGTTACAACAAAGGAGCCAATGCCCCTCATTACATCACAGAAGGATATTAGCAAGTGAAAAGGCAAAAGTGGTTGAGCTGGTTACACTGGTCCCAAGGTTTAGCACTTGCAAGGTGAGGGAGTTTTAGCAAAAAGCAAGCTTCAAAACAGCCTAGGTATATTGCAAATCTAATGACCCATGAGGGAACCTATCTGTGGGCGTGGGTCCTGTGCATCTCTGAGTGGGAGCTGGGCCCACGCCATGCAGAAGGGTCTGCCACACTCTGTGATTTTGGTGTGTGTGTCTCTCTCTGATTATGGCATTCCTTTCAAGTCAACCAGCACTCTATGTGCATGTGTATTTCTGTTGCTACTCTCAGCCTCTTCAAGCTAGGATCCATGTAAAATTCACCTGTATTTTCTGGAAACACCTCTCACAATGACTTGCAAATGGTAGTCGTTCAATAAATATTTCCACAATGAAGAAGGAATGTTAACACTCGCTTACTTTCATGAGGCATTCACTGTTAGCTTGTTGGGTAACAGCATGCAGTGGGGTCAGTCAATGAGGGTACATCATCCACCAGCTTCCTGTCGGCAGATGTTGCCTGTTGTAGAGCAGCACGCTGCCCTGTTCAGCACAACTGCCAAACAGAAGGTTCTCTTGGCAGGAATGTTGGCACACACTGTGTTATATAGGCTGTGCCCCTGAGCCAGCTTCTCCACTGGCAGAAGAGCATTCTCAGAACTGGCTTGTGCACCCTCCACAGGCCTCCTGCCACCCAAGCAGACAGGAATAAACCTAAGTATACTGGGCAGCAGGCCTGCACATCAGGTTGGAGCTCCCAATGAAAGATTTGTCTGTTGTACATGATGGTACTTGTGTCCAAACAGCAAAGCACATTGCTGTGGTATGGGAGGTGTTACAAAGGAATTGCCTTCATATACTAATTTTGGAATCCATTAATTAAAGAGTCCCAGACCTAGAGTTTGGAGTGAGGAAGAAAGAGCAGAAAGAAACACTCTCCTTTTAAAGCTTTGACTAGTGGCACCCCCAGGGCCAGAAAGATGCTTTCTCTTTCCAGATGGAGCTCAGATTTAAGGTGTGTTTTTAAGCAAGCAGCTAAATCCATGACCTGGATATCAAGGCTGCAAGTGAGGCAGCAGGATGACAGACACCTGTATGCCTGCACATGGGGGGGTGAATATAAGTTTAAAGTCTTCCAATCGGAGCAAAAATCTAAAACTGTGTTCCAACAGCACAGGTTCAAAGAGAAGAATGCACTCAACAAACTGCCTTATTGATAACCTAGCTGCAGTAATATCCGAGCCCTGGCTGAAAACCTTTATTGACTCAGGAGTTATCTTAATTGTCTGATGGCCCAAGATGGCTAGACAACACAGACAACTAGACGACAATGTAGCCTTTGAAGTACATTACAATTTTAAAAGCCTGCCATTGACAAAGAAATAATACCACCTCCATCTCTAAACCACTTTAATTCTGGTCTTTTTTGTGACACTAAAGACAGATAGGACCTGCATTGATCTACTTGGTTCGGTAGGCTTCACAAGTAATACTGTCTGCTGGGAATTGTGGTTTTGCTTTTACTTCCCAAACTCTAATGTGCCCATGACTCATTTGGAATAGAAGAAGTGCAGCTTGAACTTCACAGTCGATCATCGTCAGGAGGAGCCAAACAGCTACAGGACCATGGGGAAGCCACATAATGGAAAACAGATAATCTGGCAACGTAACTGTCCAACAGCCAGCAGGTGACCCTGTGGCTGGACCAATATGCTGCCCAGTACTGGAAGAAGATCAGTCCCAGGACTTGGTTATAAATGTCCATTCAGGGCTGTAACTTTGGACGCTGAGAGCTTTAACAACCTCAAGCTCTGCTGGTCACACAAGGGCTGTCAGGTGCTTCTCTACAGATAAAATCCATCCTGTCTGTTTATTGTCTGCCTGTTAAAAGTCACTCCTTGTTTCCAGACAGCTCCAGGCAGAGGTTTGATTAGGGATTAAGTATCCATCACGAATGTGGCTCAAAGACAATGAAAAAGAATAAGAGAGAAGTTTAAATGTCTGCTGTGGAAGGGATGCTTCATTGTGACAGCTCAGAATGTTGAGTTTATGAAACAATGGAGGGTAAAAAAATACAGCTTTATGATACATCACAGTTACGCTTGAAACATTTTTCTGTAAAGGAAAGGTAAATTTATCTTTAATAATGAGTCAAGCTCTAGCCTTTGGTGAGATGTTTTACATAAAATATTTTGAAGAAATTAACTCCCAGTTTCATTTACAGATACACATGCATTTCTAGAGCTTCAGAAGAATCCGAGACCCATTAGTTTTTCAGTTAGAATTAGTCCAAGAGTTGGACTTTTAGCATCTTTGGATGACTTAATTATAGATCACAAGTGTGTCCAAACTCATCTTCTCTGCCCAGAATTTTTTTTCATTCTCAACTGTTTCTGGCAGGAAGTCACTACAAATGTTCATTTGTCTGGTAGCAGGATGAATGGCCAAGTCCTGGCATGTACACGTTGAAGAAGCTATAATTTGCTTTTCATTTCCTTTGAAGGTCAATAAATTTAATACTGTGATTGAAACCCAGAGCCTCCAGTAAATCTCCAGAGGATTATGATTCCTTAGATGGCAAATAATTTGGAGGTGGGATATGTTGACCTGTGCACACATGTTAAACAATTATAAATTGTTTCCTTTCATCTGTCTCAGATGTGATCAATAGCAAGAGTCTGAAATATAAATCCTCTCTAAAATGAGGCAGCTGAGAAATACTGAATGAGGATTGGTGGGTTTACCCACAGTGCTGATACCCCTCTATGGCTTCAGATTGTGACAAATGACACTGATTTTCAGATTTGGCTTGATACGAACTGGTGACTTCTATCTATCTCTGAATTTCTTTTTGCTAGGAATAAAAAACAAATGTCTCATTTATCCCATTGGCATTGTTCCTACTCAATAAATTAGGATGACACTTCTCCCAAGTAACCATCTCATAGTTTTCTAGCTGAGCTAGTTAGTATAGGAAATATTTTGGCATTGGAAAATACACAATAAAAATCATTCTTCTGGTTTGAGCTTAGGAGGAAAGGTAGGACATTTGGGACAAAGTAGTTTTGCCTTTACATTTTCCAGTCCATATAATCTTTGACATCCAAAAATGGAAAATTATTATTTTTGATTCCTGGATACAGATGAAGCCATTGGCTGCCTGTACGTCTTCTAACTGGGGTAACTAGGAGTACGGCTGCAGGAATGTAATTGTTGGGATAACAGTGGCTCCTGGAAGGATGGAAATGGCCATGTAAATGCACTTGCAGCAGAAGAATTGAGGCAGAGTGACCTATGAGTTAGGGTCACCATTGGAAAAAGCACATTTGAAAGTTACAAGAAGGTCAAAGTTACTGACAAGTATTGAACTCCAAATCCACCTCCCTAAAACTTCTATTGGTCTAAATTAAAAGAGTTCTCCCTCTGGACAGCTGCAAGCAAAAATATGAAACTCAACCACCAATTTACACTATATACCAAAATAAACCCAAGATGCATAAAAGACTTAAATATAAGCCAGGACACCATAAAACTCCTGGAGGAGAACATAGGCAGGAAAATCTCAGATATTCCATGCACCAATATTTTCACTGATATGTCCCCTAGAGCAAGGGACATAAAGGAAAAAATAAACAAATGGGAGTTCATCAAAAGACAAAGCTTCTGCATAGCTAAAGACAACATCAGCAAAATGTAAAGGGAACCAACTGCATAGGAAAACATATTTGCCAATGATGTCTAAGACAAGGGTTTGATCTCCAAAATATATAAAGAACTCACACAACTCCACTCCAGGAAGACAAACAACCCAATTAAAAATGGGCAAAGGATAGACTTCTGGCCAAAATGGAGATGTAGCTGGACACGCTGTGCCTCCTCTCACAACAAAGATTAAGGACAACAAAAGTATAGAACCAAAAAAAAAAAAAAAAAGAAAACCCAACCAGGACAGAGAGAAAATTGAATTGTGCGGGAGTCCAACAACAACGATTCACCCAGACTGGTAAGAGGGGTGAAGTCAGCAGCCGACGGAGTCAGAGGCCAGGGGAGTTGGGTCACAGTGAGATAAGCCGGTGGTGGTCTCAGGCACGTAGTCACTCCAGGTGCACAGGCAGTGGTGTTGCGGAATGCGAGGAGGCCAATCAGGGTGCACAAGGCGGCGGACTGCAGACCCACATTCGCACACAGATAAACCAGGGGAAAACAGGCAGTAAGACAGACTGCACAATGCAGGGACCCAGCACTGGGAAGTGAAGCCTAAAACCACCCATTCAAAATACTTGTAGGGGCTGAGGTTCCAGGAGGGAGTCCCAGCCTCACAGGACAGTTCGTTGGGGAGACCCACGGGGTCCTGGAGCATGCACTGGCCCACCTGCCCAGGAATCCACACCAGAGGGGTCCAGTTTGTTTGGGGGAAGTGGCAGAAGTGACTGAAATCTGGCAGACAGTGGAGCAAGCGCCATTGTTCCCTCTCAGACCCTGCCCCCACATCCAGAATCACAAACCAGCAACTGGGCTGCCCCACCCTGGGGAACACCTAAGGCTCCACCCCTCACTACATAACAGCCACGACCAGACAAAAACAAAAAAACCAAAACCAAGGATGGTTCAAAAGGGAGAACAGACAGGGGCCCTGGAGCTAATTCATCTGAGTGACCAGGAAAATGTCAACCTATCAGATGCAGAGCTCATAGCACTGGTAGCCAACCTATCAGAAGCACAGTTCAAAGCTCTGGTGATTAGGAAGCTCACAGAATTGGTTGATTTTGGTTGCAAATTAAAGGAACAAATGGAGGCTACAATAAGTGAAATGAAGAAAAATCCACAGGGAACCAATAGTGATGGGAGGAAAACTGGGACTCAAATCAATGGAGTGGACCAGAAGGAAGAAAGAAACAACCAAACAGAAAACAAGGAAGAAACAAGAATTCAAAAAAATGAGGAGAGGCTTAGGAACCTCCAGGACATCTTTAAACATCCCAACATCCAAATTATAGGGGTAGCAGAGGGGAAGAGGAAGAGCAACAAGTGGAAAACTTATTTGAACAAATAATAAAGGAGAATTTCCCCAATCTGGCAAAGGAAATAGACTTCCAGGAAGTCCAGGAAGCTCAGAGAGTCCCAAAGAAGTTGGACCCAAGGAGGAACACACCAAAGCACATCATAATTACATTAACCAAGATTAAAATGAAAGAGAGAATCCTAGAAGCAGCAAGGGATAAAGGCAGAGTCACCTACAAAGAAGTTCCCATCAGACTGTCAGCTGATTTCTCAAAAGAGACCTACCAGGCACGAAGGGCCTGGAAAGAGGTATTCCAAGTCATGACAGTCAAAGACCTACATCCAAGATTGCTCTATCCAGCAAAGCTGTCATTTAGAATGGAAGGGAAGATAAAGCGCTTCTCAGATAAGGTCAAGTTCAAGGAGTTCATCATCACCAAGCCCTTATTATATGAAATGTTAAAGGGACTTATCTATGAAAAAGAAGATAAAAAAATAGGACAGTAAAAAGACAGCAAACTCACAGATATTAACAACCACACCTAAAACAAAAGCAAACTAAGCAAACAGCTAGACCAGGAGCAGGAACACAAAAATGGAGATCACACGGAGGGTTTGCAACAGGGGAGTGGGAGGAGGAGAGAGGGGGAAAGGTACAGAGAACAAGTAGCATATCTGGTGGGTAGAAAATAGACAGGGGAGGGCAAGAATAGTGTGGGAAAAGTAGAAGCTAAAGAACTTATGAAACATGGACATGAACTAAATGGAGGATTGTGGGTGGGAGAGGGTATGAAGGGTGGAGGGGAACTATGAGGGAGAAATGGGACAACTGTAATAGCATAATCAATAAAATATAATTTAAAAAAAAGAAAAAAATGGGCAAAGGACCTGAACAGACACTTCTCCAAGAAGGATATGCAGAGGGCCCAGAGACATATGAAATGATGGTCAGTATCACTAACCATCAGAGAGATGAAAATTAAAACCACAATGAGATATCACTTCACACTGGTCAGAATGGCTATCATTAACAAATTAACAAATAATAAGTGTTGATGAGGTTGTGGAGAAAAGGGAACCCTAATACAAAGTTGGTGGGAATGCAGACTGGTGCAGCCACTGTGGAAAACAGTATGGAATTTCTTCAAAAATAAAAATGGAACTGCCTTTGGACTCAGCAATTCCACTGCTGGGACTATACCCTAAGAATTCTGAAATACCAACTCAAAAGAACCTACGCACCCAAACGTTCATAGCAGTATCATTTATAATAGCTAAGTGCTGGAAATAGCCTAAGTGCCCATCAGTAAATGAGTGAATCAAAAAACTGTGGTACATTTACACAATGGAATACTATGCAGAAGAAAGGAGCTCCCACCCTTCACAACAGCATGGATGGAACTGGAGAGTATTATGCTAAGTGAAGTAAGCCAGATAGTGAAAGGCAAATATCATATGATCTCACCTGTAAATGGAACCTAATCAACAAAATAAACAAGCAAGTAAAATACAGCCATTGACATTGAAATAACGAATGAACTGAGAGTAACTGGGGGGGGGGAGGAGAATAACAGGGTAAAGAAGGGAAAGGGTCATCAAGGAACATGTATAAAGGACCCATGGACAAAGCCAAAGGGAGAAAGGATTGAGGGTGGGAGGTGGGGTGGGTGGGGCAGGGGACAGTGGTGGCAGGAAAATGAAGACCACTGTACTTGAACAACAATGAAAAATAAATAAATGTTTACCATAAACTCATAAAATGTAAAAGAAAAAAAAGGGTTCTCCCTGTTTCTTCACCCTTTATTTCAATCTAACCCATGCAATCTCCCTGTATTAGTTTGCTCGAGCTGCTACCAAAGTGTCACATATTGGGGGGCAGGAGGCAGCATGGCACTTAAAGAACAGTTTATTGTCTCATGGTCTAAAAGCCAGAAGTCCAAGATCAGAGTGTCAGCGGGGTTGGTTCCTTCTGAGGCTGTGGGAAAGATCCTGTTTCATGTCTCTCTCCTGACTTCTGGAGGTCCACTGACTGGAATCTCAGGTGTTCCTCAGCCAAAGGCACATTACCTTGACGTCTGTCTTCATGTTCATGTGTCATTACCCCTGTGTATGTGTGTTTTTGTGTATACATTTCTCCTTTCAATAAAGACACCAGTCTCATTGGATCAGCAGCCCACCCTACTCTAGTATGATCTCGTCTTAACTAATTACAACTGCAACAACCCTGTTTCCAAATCATGCCACATTCTAAGGTGCTTAGGGTTAGGACATTAACATATGAATTTGAGGTGGACATTATTCAACCCATAGTGCTCCCCATACAATATTTCTGCAACAGTGTGTATCCTACTCCTAAGGCCGAGAGATGAGGGCCTCACCTGAGTTATATAAGGGACAGATCCGGTTAGAGGGACTACAAGGCCACAGATTCACTGACATGCTCAAACTACAAAAGTAAAAAGGAAATTAGAAGCCAATTAACTAAAAGAAAATTTAAGTCTAGTGGGTTGTTAAACTAAAAGGACCAGAAGGAAGTATACAAGTTAAAAATAAAGGAAATTGTAAAAGTGGGTTCAACCCAAGCATACAAAAAGCAAGGAAGTATAAGTACAGGAGGTACAATGATCAAAATAAAAGTTTTGGTAAGTATTTTCTCACTCCAAAGGGCTCTGCATGCTTATGTGGAAGGATAGTTAGCCCATCTCGACCAGTGTTAAGAGTTCAACATGAACGGATTTGAGGGCTGTTTTCTCAAACCCTCAGACACTGTTTGGGTGGTGTCTTCCTGTGTCACACTGGGTGGGTGCATGGAAGAGAGGTTCATTAATTCCATTCAAAGGGTGCCTTCAAGTGTTGGGACCTAATTCTTTCCCAGACCCCTAGTTAAAAAGTGCTGAGAGAGAAAGGCACGGCTCTTTTAACATTTGATAAAATAGACCTTAAGGCAATAAATACATTGTTAGAGATAAAGAGGGTCACCTTATAAAGGATTTAATTCACAAAGCATAAATATTTTCATTTGTATATGCCTGTAATGGACCAAACAGTTGACCCCAAAGACATGCCCCCATCCTAACACCCAGAAACTGTGACTACTACCTCAAAACTTTTCCTGAGGTTGGTTTAAAATAAATTTATAAAAAAGCAAGAAAATCCAAATGCCCAATATCAAGAATTTAAAATCCTAAACAAACATTAGCCCATTGATTCAGAAATCATCTCTAAAAACAGAGCACATAATGTCCAACAATACACCTAGGTTTAATCTAGGAACACAAACATGATTTAATATTAGAAATTAAATTGATGTAACATCTCCAAAAGGTACAGATTATCTCAATACATGTTGCCAAGTTGATAAAATTCAACCATCATTCATCACAAAATTATATACATAAACAAAGCATAGAAAAAATTTTCCCTATCTGATCAAAGGAATTTAAAGGGCACTTCCTATTTGACAATAAAATACTGAAAATTTTCACTTGGTGATAAGGAGTATGATAATAATGCTTGTTATTGCTACATCTGTATAAGGTGGTATTCCAGTACTAGTCAGCATAGTAATACTATAAAATTTTAAGAAATGTATAAAAAACTTTAAAGGCAATATCAAAGATTTCTTTGTAGACAATATTATTGTTTCTGAAGAAAATCCCAAATAATCTTACATTTCCAGTCAGAAATTATGAGTTTAGTAAGTTTGCTCAATAATGAGGGCAATATACAAGAAGGGCTCAAAAAAACCCAGAATTTATTTATTTAAAAATTGTGTACTTATTCTTACATGTTTAAACTTCAGTCACCTTCAAAGTACTCTTCATTTGATGCAATATACATAGCAAGACATTCTTTCCACTGCTCAAAACAGTTTTTGAACTTGTCAATTTTGATGCCTTTTAGTGCTTCCGCCGTTTTTTGTTTCACCTCTTCCACATCGGCAAAATGTGTCCCTTTGACGACTTTTTTCATCCAGGGAAACAACAAAAAAAAGTAGCTCTGTGAGAGATCAGGTGAATAGGGAGGCAGAAGCATCAGGGTCATGTGCTTTTTGGTCAAAAACTGTTGAGCACTCAGCATGGTGTGGGCAGGTATGCTAGTAAATCACCCATCATGAAATGGGAAACTATTCAGACGATTCAGAAGCTGCAGCTAGGGGCAACTGGTGATTGGCAGCTTCATCATAAGAATGTACATGTCTTGTGCAGAGTTTTTTTGGTGAAACATCAAATCACCCAGGTGACTCAGCCCCCTACAGCCCAGATTTGGTACCCTGTGACTTCTGGCTTTTCTCAAAACTAAAATCACATTTGAAAGGGAAGAGATTTCAGACCATCAATGAGATTCAGGAATATGCAATGGAGCAGCTGATAGCAACTGGGAGAATGGTGTGAGGTCCCAAGATGCCTATTTTAAAGAGGGGTCATTGTCCTATGTACAAAGTTTCTTGTATCTTGTATCTTGTCCAATAAATGTCTCTATTTTTCAGAGTACATGGCTGGCTACTTTCTGGACAGCCATTAGATTTCTGACAAAGGCAATTCAATGTGGAAGGAGAAAGCCTCTTCAACTAATGATGCTGGATCAAATGGATACCAATATAGTGATTAAAAAAACACCAACCCTTACTTTATATCACATATAAAAATTAACTCAAAGTAGATCATAGACCAAATTACAAAAATAGAAAAATACAGAGCAGAAAATTTTTGTGACCCTATAGTAGGCAAAGATTTCTCAGATGGAATTCAAAAGGATAAAATGTAAAACTGGAATTCATCTGAATTTAAACTTTTGTTCTTGGGCAGATGTAATTTAAAAAATAAAAAGGCAAATTTGAGTGGGAGACAGTATTGACAAAACATATATCTAACAGAGGACTTATGCAGGGAATATATAAAGAATGGCCACAAGTAAACGCTAAGAAGACAAGGAACCGAATTTTGTAACTGGACAAAAGATTTGAACATTTTACCAACAAAGTTATGCAGGTGACCAACAAACACATAAGTGGCTGCCTGGGGACAGGCATGGAGGGACCGCAAAGGAGCATGGTTAAACCCCTGGGCCCAATGGAAAGTTTTACTGTAATTGTGGCGATGGTTTCATGGTATAGACATTAAAAGTGATCAAGTTGGGAACTTTAAATACAGGCACTGTTTCATACTTCAATTCTACCTCAATAAAGTTGTAAAATACCAATTGTACATATATCTTAGTTTTTTATACATGGAAACATATCATAATAAACAAAAGTAAAACTTCAAAACTGATACCATTAACAGTAACATCAAAATATAAAGTGCCTAAGCATAAATGTAACTGTCCATGACCTCTTCAAAGAATATCATTAAACTTTATTGAAAGATATCAGAAAACTTAAACTAGCAAGTTTATCATGTTCATGTAATAAAATATTCAGTATTTTAAAGGTTTTAAGATGGCAATTTCTCAAACTCATTATAGACGTCGTGCAATCCCTGTCGAAACACCAGCAGGTTAGTACGTGTGGGTATGGATGTGGGAATTGAGAAGATGATTCTAAAACAGATGAAAATGCAAAGGCCCAGAAGTAGCTAAGACACTGATGGAGAAGTTACTGTTGTGAACACTCACTCTGCCAGGTATCGAGGTTTGGTATTAGCCTGATGTAATGAAGACACATTGGTTGTGCTCAGGTGTAGCCAAATTGGCAAATGGAACAGAACATACACCTAAACACATGCACACACATTCGTGTGACTGTCAGACGAATGATGGGATGGCATTGCAAATCAGTGGGAGACGACGGGCTTCTGAATAAGCTGTGTAGAGATAATGAGATATCCATAGGGGAAAAATGAAACAGAACACCTGCTTCCCACCAGAAACAGAAATAAATTCCAGTGTAATTTAAATGCTCAATGCCAATAGCAAAAATATAAAACTTTCAGGAGATAATATATAAGAGTAACTTGAATACATCAGTCTGCTCAGGCTGCCATAACAAAATACCACAGACTGAGTGGCTCAAGCAACAGACATTTACTTTCCCACAGTTCTGGTGGCTAGGGGTCCAAGGTCAAAGTGCCAGAACGGTAGGTTTCCTTGAAGTTCTCTCTTTGGCTTATTAAACAACAGTTTAATGGGCACATATTCATTAACTTGGCTTATATTAAACAACAGTTCATATAAATCATATGTACTTGCTGTAAGTTGTTATATTTCAATATAATACAAGAAAAAATAATATATAGAAGAGAATAAATATCTCTAGGTAGTCTTGGACTTCAAAAATGAAATAGTTGGTAAGTAGCAGGAATGCTTCAAGCAATCTTGCACAACTGGGTGTACAAAGTGTGGTCGGCTGCTGGTTTTCATGCCCCAGTCACTGAGACGCAGATGGGTTTAATAGCTGTGTTTAAAATGTCAGGTGCAAGAACAATAAGAGTTTTTCCTTAAACGATTTTTGACTAATTCCCTCCCAGCTCAAGAACCTACTCGTTATAATGTTTTCTTTCTATCAGGGGCGGTTGAGCACCCACCTACGAGCAGCTGGGGTTTCACGTCAGCCACTCCCTTCAGCCCCCAAATACACCTCCAGTCGTATGTAACTCGGACCAGAAACAACACATGGTCGAGGCAGTCAAGAAGAAAGCAAAGATACAGGATGATGGCAGATGTTGGTCTGCAGTAAGGAAGAGCTTAAACAATGGAAAGGAACCACAAGAACTTTCTGCCAGACAGTAGATGTACTTCCATTTAAAAACCACAATTTGTTGTTCCTAGAGTGAGTTCATCCCCATTAAGAACTGAAAATTCAGCATTTTTTCTAAGGTATCTTTTTTAAAAGTTGATGTGAGTGCCCCAGATGATTTTGCTTATAGCAGCTCATTGATTATTGTGCTCTGCTCCCCGCGAGCCATAGATCTGTCGCAGTCTGACTGAGTGTCAGTTGTTTCGGTTTCAGAGCAGTTCTGCTCTGAGTCACACACACACAAGCAGAGTAATGCCGAGAGACCAGATAAGAGCTGCCCATTATAAACCTCAGTCGCTGGTTATCTCGTCCACAAAATTGAATATATTACTCCAGCTATTGTCAACGAACACGCACAACAACACTGTTCGCACCATCTGGACGGCAGCCCCTGAGAACCGAGTGGGCTGAAGTCTGAGTCATGATTATAACTGCAAGGACAATAACTCTTACCTCTCACAGGACTCAGTGAAAAACTGAACAAATTAAAATGGATTGAAAACATCAGTCTGAAGGTGCTAAAAGTGCTGTGTGCAATCTTGTAAGATATTAAGTCAACTATCCCATTGTGTATTGCCCCAAAAGTCTAATATCTTATCGGGCAGGTTATGACCTTCCAGAGACCTAAGCTGGAAGTGTGTGTGTGCATGTGCGTGTAGGTGCATGCACACATGTGTCCAAGTGTGTGTTTGAAGCAAAGGGAGTAGTGATAAGTGGAGGAGGATGACAGACATGCAGGAAAGGAATCCAAAAAAGAAATGCATAATGGAGAGACCATGATTGAACTGTCTTGGCTAAAAAAAGCAAACACTCAAATGAACACCTGAGCAATAAGGTGCTAAAGCTGGTTATTGTGGTGAAGGCTTTTTCTGCCCTCTGCTAGGAAAGACACCACCCACCGTCCAGACCTCCCTCCCTGATCTTTTAGCCAGTGCTGCCTCCCACCGCGGGGGCTTGTCATCTCCAGTCCCCACTCCTTCCCAACCCCTCCACCCCGGCTCATCTCCCCACTTTGCCACTCATCTCCCCAGAGTCCAAGCCCCTTTGAAACTCTCCGAGGCATCAAATAACAAGTCAGGAAAAAAAAAATAGAGGAAATAATGAGCTAGGGAACCAGGACTAGGAAGGAAACTCCTTTTCAATAAGAATTTCTGGTGCCTACTGCTAGTTCCAGTCTGCTGAGAATTCTATGTGCAAGGGGTTTATTGGGAGGGAGCAGGAAAAGGCAGGAAGAAGCTGAGACAGCCACACAGGTCTGATGCTGTGGGAGGAGAGAGGGAAGGAAGACTGGGGGAAGGAGTCTCAGACTGCAGGAACAGTGGTTTGGCCAAGTCTATGGGCAAACCTTGAGTCAAAGTCACCTCCTGGAGAAGTCCTGAGGTATGCTTCCATACTCGGCCATGCCATCATGGGCTGGTGGCAGCTTGCAGAGAGGGTGGCCAGTATAAATGTGGGGGTAGGTAAGAAGGGGCAACAGATGGGGCCATTGGTCAATTATGCTTTCTGCTGAGGAGAGAAATCTGAGCAGCTGCCTCTCAAATAATGTTCCTTTATCTGCTGGTTGCCTGAAGTTACAAAGCCCATTTTTATTGCTTACCCCACAGCACAAAAGTCACAAACTGACTGCAGTGGGAAGAGTCTGGCAAAGACAGATTTTTATTTTTGCTGTTTGTCTGTTTTTGGATTTCTACTGGAATAATATTTTTAAAACTTCTGAACTTGTTAGCAACATTTGAAAAACAAGAGATTTTTACATGTTAAATATCCAGATTTTCAACTTGTCTTGAAATGAAATGCAAAGGGCCACCATTCTCCCATGTTGGCGGAAGAGCAATGTCCCCCTCAGGGACACTTCACTCTCCAGTTCGCCACAGTCCCCACCACTCCTTTATGGCACTCATTACTTTACTGACTGTCCCCTCTGGTCATATGAACTTTTGCCTGCATTTGTGCCTGTATCATTGTCAGAATATAAGTTGAGGACAATAATTCTGTCTGTTTGGATCACTGATGGTCTGGAACGGTGCCAGGCACCTAGTAGCTGCTAAATAAGTATTTGTCCATTGAAGGGGTGTGCTACCTGACAGTGTTGGAAAAAATTGTTTGGGTTAGTAGCGTGAGGAAAATGAACCTGTTTCAAAGCTTTGTCTGAGGCTAATCCTTTTCAGCGCCCCCCCCCCACCACACAACTAAGTTGGCACCCAAGGAAGACGCTGGGACCACAGACAAAGCAGAGTACACATGTTTGCAGGAGTGTGTGGGACCAACGTAGCTACAGAATGAAGCAGAAAGTCTACCGTTGCATGCGTTGCACTCCCAGGCAGGGATTCCCTCCCTCCCTCCAGAACTGAGGGGGAAGGAGTGGGCTTGCCCAGGGAAACAGTGCTTACCTCGGCTCCTTTCTGGCCCCAGCTCAGCCTGAAGCATTGCTACAAAGTACTCAGTGGGCCACATTCTAGGGCAGCCCGGTGTGAGGGGTCCTCACCCCAGAGCTAACACACACTTAGGCGTAATGGAAAGAATCGAGTTCAGCAACGATGTGACGTGCGATCCTCAAACAGCATAAAACTGCACACGGATGAATGGTGCAAATCAAACGCAGAACTGCCTGCCAGAGGCAGGTCCCCCGTGGTGTCTCCCCGGCGCAGAAAATGACTACCAGATGATAAAGGAGAGCAGGCCCCATGCAATCTGATTACCAGGAGGGACTAGCAAACCCATTAGGAGCAAATAGGCCTCCTTCAAGTTCGCTTTACTTGCTAAAAACAAGTAACACTAAGTTTAAAAAATGAGTCAACTTTTCATCCCATTTCTCACTGTCATGTATTTGCTTTATCTATTTCTAGCTAAAAGAGTAAAGAATATTTGTGTCTGAGACCAAACTTTGCTGTTATTAAAAAACAAAGTTGCCTCTAGGCCTTAAGGCAGAGAAGGAGAGCCTTCCATTTGTGGGCTGCTTGCACTGTTGGCTTCCTTGGTGGAAAAATAGTCCAGGAGGAAGGGGAACAACTCTGATGGAGCACCTTCAATGCATCAGCCTGTAGAACGCTTTGCATACTTTTTCATTTAATTCCCTGTCCCAAGGGATAAGGAGGTTTATAAGGAATCCACTAGGATGCTAAAATAGTGCAGCTGTTATAGAAAACAGTAGGGAGGTTCCTCAAAAAAATTAAAAATAGAACTACCGAAAGATCCAGCAATCCCACAGCTGGGCATTTACCCAAATAAACTGAAGCCAAGATCTCACACACCAACCTACTGAAAGGGAGAAAACATTTGCAAACCATGTATCTGGTAAATGGTTAATATCCAAAACTGTTTCAATGTACAGTTTCTACACATTGAAACCACTGAACCCATTAAGGTTAAGATAAGGAAGAAAGACATTCCTCCTTGAACTAGAAACTGGGGAATCGCAGAAAGAAGGCAAGGGATGGGGCCCAGACAGGAGACTTCGGCCTTTGTTTAGGAGGGCACTAGTATCAAAGGACAAAGGCACACCAAACTGCCCGTGACCAAGGAGCCAGCTTGGGGCTGTGCTCACAAGAGCATAGCAAGGTGAAATGCTGCAGCTTAACTACCTCCCAACACGGAGCAACCGTGTTGGAGAAAATCATGATTTCAGATTTGCATACGTTAAGTTTGAGGAGCTCTTTATCTTGCTTGACCTGTTATTTATTCATAGTTTTACCAAATACTTCTTTGGTTCTCATTTGATCTTTCAACAGCACCAACCTCGTTGACCATCATCCTTCTGAAACATGACAGCCCTTGCTCTTTGTAACACAGCCATCACCGTGTTTACGTCTTCCTCCCTCTTCTGGCAGCCTGGCAGGCGCATGACTTCAGGTTCCTGGGCCCCCTTCCCTTCTCACCCCCTCCTCTCTACCTGAGCAGTCTCACCCACACCTACATTCCCAAGTGCCTCCTATGTACAGAGGACTCACATTCACAGTGGGCCTTGGTCTCGCTCTTGTGGACATGGATAACTAAAATCTTCAACAGCCTACTGCTCTCTCAAGTATCTCAGAGTTAGCTCAAGTGCTGGGTCATGCCAGCATTCTTACAAGAAACCAAACCAAGTGCTTTGCCTCACAGCACTTCCTCCTTTCCCTGCCTCCCATCTCCCATGAGCAGGTCGGCACCCCGGTCTCACTAGTCTTAGTTCTCACATGGTATACTTCTTCCCATCTACTATCCTTTTAACTTCTAGGTTCAGACAATAAGACTTGACCAAGCATTGACTACACACATTCTGCTAGACATTAGGGTATTGAAAATAGTTAACACATCGACCCTGTCTTCAAGGCTTTGTAGACTAATAAATAACAGCAGACATGAAAATAAATAAGTACCATAAAGTATGGTACAATGTGATTGTAAAACAAAGTCAGAACTACTATGAGCCCACAAAAGGGAACGTGATCATCTCTCCCAGGAGGAGGAGGAGGGGATGCATTCGCTGCGTTTTGAAAGCTCAGTGAACGGTCTCCATAAAGACAGGATGGGCCAGAGGGTGAAGTGCACTGCAGGCAGGGGCAGGCCTGCCCAAGTCACTGTGCCCATGGACAGATGCAACAGAAAATGCCATAGGAACTAAACTAATTTAAAATGCAGTGCATTAATTTTCCTTAAATAACTTTCATTTGAAAATCTAAGTACCAGAAGAATCTAAGAAAAAAAAATTAAGGTAGCATTCCTAGGGTTTGGTTTGTTTGTTTTTGCATTTTCAGATTTTTGCTGAATGACACAGAGTTTGCATGATTAAGGATCTGGACAAGACTGTCTTTGTTAGATTTCATGAAAGTAGCTGCTGGGACTTTCTCATGAGAGAAAACTTTTATGAGAGTAGCTGGTGGGACCCCCCTTTCATGAGAGCAAGAGGCAAGAGCCAAATTCAAGAACCAGGAGATAATCAGGGGGATGAGAACAAAGCAATTGTCAAAGGAAACCTTAAAAAGGAGAGTTAAGCCCTGGCTAGTGTGGCTCAGTGAACTGAGAGACGACGGCCTGGGAACCAAAAGGTTGCTGGTTCAATTCCCAGTCAGGGCACATGCCTGGGTTGTGGGCCAGGCATGGTCCACAGTGGGGAATGCACCAGAGGCAACCACATGTTGATGTTTTTCTCCCTCTCTTTTTACCCCCCCCCCCACCTCTCTAAAAATAAATAAATAAAATCTTTTTTAAAAAAAGGAGAGCTAGGCCATGGCCAGCGTGGCTCAGTTTCTTGGGCATCATCCCATAGACCAAAGTGTTGTGGGTTTGATTCCCAGTCATGGCACATACCTGGACTGTGAGCTTGGCCCCAGTGTGGGTGCATGTGCAAGGCAACCAGTAGATGTTCCTCTCTCACATCAATGTTTCTCTCTCCTTCTATTTCTCCCTCCCTCACCCTCTCTTTCTCTTAAAACAAAAACAGAAAAAAGGTGTTAAAAAGGGAGAGTTAGGATAAGGAAGCCAATCAAAGATCCCACCTGAAAGGGCGGGTTGTCTTCCCAAATAATTCTTGATGATCACAGGCCAGCTGGAGGAGGGGCAGTGTCTCTGTTAGAACATGTCCTTTCCAAGGCTGGCCAAACAACAGTTGTCATTTCAGAGGCTGGCTGTGTTCATATCGGCATCCTTTTCCTGTAGCCACTGCGACAGGCACCACTCAAATCACACCACAGCGTCACTCAACTTGGCCCATCGCAGCCCTGGAGGCAGACAAAAGGACCACAGCCCCAGATCACCGGAGTAACAGAGAGAGTCTCTCCTTCCCTTCCTCCACTGTTTCGATTTGGCTGGGGGAGCATGTTCACAGAGACCTGTAAGTATCTAGAGGAGGAATTTGACCCCACAACCTTCCTCTCTTCATGTGTGAAAAAGGTGCCATGTGAAATCCTTCCTCTGACCAAAATGATTCCCCCCAAAAGGAGGACAGTTAATTGATAGTTGTTTGGTTCAACGACTGTTGAGCATTTTCTACGGAAAAGTGGCTGCACTGAAATGCACTGAGCATTTTATTATGTACAAGACACTGTCCCTGAGCACAACAAAATGTGTCCTGGGAAATGAGCAAGTCAACCTAAGTGACATAATTACTGTTAGCAAACCCAATGATCAAAGAGTCAATCTCCAATATGGAGCTTGCAAATAATCTTGACTCATTGCTGACTTCAAAAGCATAGATTTTGTTATATAATAAAGATATATAAGGTGGGGGAGGAATGCAGGCAACTGTATTTGAACAATAAAATAATTTTAAAAGATATATATACACACACATATATGTTTAGATACACTAATATTTGATATACTAATATAGTCTTTTTCTGTAAACCAACAAAAGTAACTATGTATATTCATTTTTTATTCCAGGTTTGTAAACACTTTTTATTGTATTAGTGGCTTTAAAAAAACAAGAACTAGAATATTTCCTGCAATTTTTCCCAAAAGGTTCCATGTAATTCAGAGCTCAACAATGGTATAGCAATAGGCATATAGATGTAGCGATGTAATTCACACCAAGCTACTTAACTTTTTATTTTCTAGATGGTTACCTGTTACCTGGAATAGAGAGTGAATTCTTCAGAATATTTCACACCAACCAAAAAAGAATTATATTTAACGTCACAGGTTATCATTTCATAAGTCAATTTCTCCTTTGAAGAGGCCCACCACTCCAGACAATGCAAAAACACAATTAATAGTAATCTAAAAACCAAAACCCTTATTATAATCATTATCCACCCATCACTCTGGGTAACAGAATGAGTAGGCTGAAATTAGATATGCAATTAGATACTTTTAATATATTTTATTGATTATGCTATTACAGTTGTCCCATTTTTCCTCATCATTCCCCTCCACCCTGCACACCCCTTCCCACCCACATTCCCCCCTTTAGTTCATGTCCATGTGTCATAAATTCTTAAGCTTCTACATTTCCCACACTCTTCTTGCCCTCACCCTATTTTCTACCCATCATCTATGCTACTTGTTCTCTGTATCTTGTCCCCCTCTCTCCTCCTCCCACTCCCCTGTTGCTAACCCTCCATGTGATCTCCATTTCTGTACCCTGCTCTTGGTCTAGCTGTTTGCTTAGTTTGCTTTTGTTTTAGGTGTGGTTGTTAATACCTGTGAGCTTGCTGTCTTTTTACTGTTCATATTTTTTATCTTCTTTTTCTAAGTCCCTTTAACATTTCATATAATAAGGGCTTGGTGATGATGAACTCCTTGAACTTGACCTTATCTGAGAAGCACTTTATCTTCCCTTCCATTCTAAATGATATCTTTGCTGGATAGAGCAATCTTGGATGTAGGTCCTTGACTTTCATGACTTGGAATACTTCTTTCCAGCCCCTTCTTGCCTGTAAGGTCTCTTTTGAGAAATCAGCTGACAGTCTGATGGGAACTCCTTTGTAGGTGACTGTGCCCTTATCCCTTGCTGCTTCTAGAATTCTCTCCTTCATTTTAATCTTGGCTAATGTAATTATAATGTGCCTTGGTGTGTTCCTCCTTGGGTCCACCTTCTTTGGGACTCTCTGAGCTTCCTGGACTTCCTGGAAGTCTATTTCCTTT